>JAJOOR010002828.1:0-74226 GCA_036250505.1 Solanum acaule | reverse complement strand
ACAACACATTCACAATGTCCCCAAATCATGAGCAATTCACATATAAAGCCCTTAGGGATTCTAGACCACACACCCACACTTCATCATAGGAGACAAGGACACATTCAACATTGAATAGGTACTCCTAACATGTATATGATCACACTTCATGTAGGGGTCATATAGGTAGGGGTCATTCCACAATATTACTTAACATAATCGATCATGTAGACCACACCTTATCCTTAATATTATCATTCACATTATACTCCTCATCATAAACACACTTTAAACATGATGCTAGCATTGAGGATTTCATACATAACCTTCATAGCATAACTTCACAAGCATATGCATCATAATCATAAATTCACTTCACATCTATTGCCTTCAAGGCCATGATCTCAACATGCATAGATAGAAAAGAAGTAAACACCACCACCATAAGTGGGTCAAAACACACAACATCAATTCCCATACTATAGACTAGAAGTTAGGTCAACTTACCAATTCTCCAAGCCATGATCACCATGGATCAATCCTCAATAATTCATAATCAATTGACATAGATGGAAATAGAAATTAACAATGTAATTCAATAACATAAACATAATCTAAGTACAATTCCATAAATAAAGTGATAAACCCATAACTTTGCCCATCAGGCCATAATTCTCAACTCATCAATATACCAACAATTCAACATGAATAAGTATAGATAATCCTAGGAAACATCAATCCAATCTAATCTAAACATAATTTCACCAATAGAAATCATATTCACAAAGAACCATATCATAGGCCAATTTTTGAGAATTTGGAGATCATGGGTTCTTCAAGAATTCCTTTGAAATTTATCTTAAAAACCTTAATTCCACATTAATTCATCAATACAATGATTTAGAAAATCATTTGACAAAGAACCCATGGTTAGATTGAAAATTGGGAATTTTGGTCTTTGAATCACTTTTGAATATCTTTGATAGTTTTCCTTGAATGATAGGTTATTCAAGAATCAAGAGTTACCATACCTTAATTATTGAAGACCCATTAAATTGAAGAAGAAATCAGTTGAAAACCCATCTTCTAGCTTGAGCTTCATTAATGTTTTTCATGGAGTTTTTGAGAGAATCTATTTTTGAGAGGGAAGGGTCAATTGAAGAATGGGGTCTAATTTCTAGGTTTTGGGGATTTAACCAACTTATAATACCCTAAAATAGGTATAATAACCATTTATAATAATTCCCCAAAGTACCCAAACTACCCTTCACTTAGTTGGACCTTTTAAACAAGTCAAACTTGAGTTTTATTTTCACAGATTTCGTCGGGAAACAAGTTCGCGACGCGGAGGTGTTCTCGGAAGTTTCTGGAAATTAAATTCCGAGACAGTAGAGTCTACGATGTGTCCGCCATGGGAGGAGCAGGTCCACCACACGGAGCCACTCCCTCCATGCACAACTTTAAGCTGCCTAGGCAGCTTGCTTGGCCAAGGTTGGTGTCCTCCTCGGGGACTCTTAAGGTGGCCCCTGGGGAATTGTATCCAAACGTTTTGACCCTAAAAATATTTATTAAGACACTAGGGTCACCTCCACTGATTTTAGACTCCCAACAAAACATCAAAACATGAACAACATACTAGAACACACCAACACGTAAAAGACTAGTTTTCGAACGCCTTGGTTGTCCCTTGACGTTTGACTTCCAAACTCTTTAAAACTGACTTACAAGGATACTATTCATTATTTTAAAAAGTTATTAATGCATAAAACCCATGTGAGGCTCTGCTTTATTCTACTTTATTTTGAGGGATGTTACAGAGAGTAGGGCTTGAAATCGTAGATGTTGATCACTAGGGCTTTTAAACTAAGTCTAATATGATAAGATAGCTTGCATATGATTGGTATACGAAGAGGTAGAGTTGTTGTGGAAGGCTTTTACCCACATGACCTACCTTTTACTAAATGAATGTATGTATGTGGAATGTGAAAGGTCTTCTCACATAGAATGATTCTCGTTTAAAAGGTTTATCACCTAAAATGAATCAAAGCATGTTAAAAGGTATGTTATATTATTCATCTATGGATTCTTTCATCCATAGAGTCCCTTAGATTTCCCTAATTTGATGAAGAAAATCCCCAATTCTAGCTAGGGTTTCTTTCAATGTGGTGGGTTTAGTTGGGTATGATTCCAATTGAGTTGATAGTACCTGTTTATGAGTGATTTAGTATTGATTCATGATATTATGATGATATTACATGTTTTCCATTGTTAATCCTAGTCTAAATTGATGAAATCAAGTAATGTGGGGCCTTGTGACGTGAAATTGAAGGTTCAAGGGTGATCTTCTAGAATTGATGTGATGAATAGTAATTGTTCAAGAATAGAAGCATGTAAACAAGAATTGAACTAGATTTATGTATGTATGATAGATCAAGATTAGTAGTGATTGAGATTGGGACTTTATGATGCATGATTAAAATTGCCTATGAATAAGGCTTGTGACTAGAATGTCTTGTGATCTAGATTAGTATGATGATTGTAGAGTAAATCTTGTGAGTAGGGATTGAAATCATAGATGTTGATCACTACGGATTTTATAGTAAGTCTAATATGATAAGATAGCTTGCATAAGATTAGTGTACTAGGGAGTAGAGTTGTTGTGGAAGGCTTTCACCCACATGACTTACCTTGTACTATATGAATGCATGTATGAGGAATGTGAAAGGTCTTCTCACATAGAATGATTCTAGATTAAAGGTTAACCACCAAATATAAATTAAAGCATGTTCGATTAGAATAGCTTAAAGTTGTGACATATGATCCCTTGATGTATAGCTTTACTTGGTAAGACAAGACCAAATATGGTAGATTGGGATTGAGGAACCATACTATCCTAGGCTTAACTTGAATTAGAATATATATGATGCTTTCATGGTAGCTTGAGTTAGTCTAGGCATGATAGCCTAGGATTGAGGACATATACTACCCTAAGGGTAGCTTGAACTAGCATCATTAGAATACCTTCATGGTAGCATGACTTGGTTAGGCCAAGACCATCTCATAGTAGGTTAGGATTAAGAAATTATACTCTCCTAAGGGTAGCTTAGGATTGATAAACCATACTCTCCTAAGGAGTAGGTTGCATTTTCATCATAGAATGTTTGCATGGTAGCTAGGATGGAACACTTGTACCCTTCCTTGTATAGATTGATCTTGCATGATAGTGTGGTTTCCATGGTAGTTAGGTCTAGCCTAGTAGGGTGCCATTCTTTTGTAGTATAGAAATTATAAATAGAAATCATTTTAGTATTATACCCTAAAGTGATACTTACTATGAATGACAGTATGGGATGTCATTCACGCATTGCACAAGTATGACTTGAAGCTACTTATGAAGTTTTCTCTTATATGATGTATGCTTAGCTTTGAGTTTTGCTATAGTTGACTTCCATGATGTGTTTGAGTAAAGGTGATGGTTTCCTTGTCTATATGAAATAGGTCAATAATGAGACCAACGAATGGTAAGCATGAATATGGTGACTTCAAGGATATAGTTAGTGTGAGTGGCATTATGGGATGCCATTCACGCATTGCACAAGTGTGTTTTGAGTTTACTTAGGAGTGTAGTGCTCTTATAATATGAAGGTCTAAGTATAGATTATGCCATGAACATGATGTATATCCTATGCTTATGAATGATGCCTTATATTGACATATGCTATATGATGCTTATGTTGGAGATTATGTTTATGAATATGATATTTCCTCTTACTCCTATGTCTCATGTTGACTAACCATTTTGAGATGCTCTTATGATGTTGTTCTAGCTAAAATATTTAGTACATTTTGTACTCATGCATACTCTTGCATACATTCTTATCAAATGGAGGGTTTGGTGATCTTGAGTTTTATCTTGGAGGCTAGGTGCTTAGAAGGAGTAAGAAGTTGAAGATTGGTGAGTCCTCATAGCATCGAGGATAAGGCCATCATTTCCTTCAAGTCCTTTCATTATGTTTTAGACTTTTATATGGGCGGCGTCCGAAAGTATTATTCAAGTCAAGTCTAGATGGTTCGAGACAACATGTAGTAAAACTTCCTCTTGCATTTTATAAAGACTTCGATTGTAAAGAAAAGTTTTAAATTTCCTCATTGTTTCTATTATCCTATGCTATGATACGCTAAGGGCTTGTATGAGACCCCTTCGGGGTTAAGTATGCCATGTTACATCTAGGGTGTACCCCTGGGTCGTGACAAAAATCCACTACCATTACCTTCATGAGATTTAGGGTTAGATACCATATCCTTATTGATCTTAGAGGGTGGAGCATTAGAAGAACCTTGACTTGAAAAACTATGTCTGAATATAGAATGACCATGTCCATTAGACCTCAAATGGGAAATGTCACCATCCCCGATCTTTGCCTTGTTTGACTCCTTGACTTCTCCTTTAGCTTTCCTTATCATTTGTTGTTCAGGTATATATCATCAAACGGGAGATATCCATTTCCTTAATCAACATAGTAGTTCAACATTCTTTGACAACCAAACTGTAAACACCCAATACAAACTTTCTCATTCTTTTCCGAGAGTCACCAATTATTATCGGAGCATACTTAGTCAATTGAGTTAACTTCATAGCGTACTCCTTTACATACATATTGCTTTGACGGAGATCATGAAATCAAGCACCATTGCTTATCTCATCAAAAGAGGAAAAAATCGATCAAGAAAAGCTTCTTTAAATGTATCCCTTTCAAGAGGAAAAATATAAGCTACCCTTTCTTCCTATCATTGGTTGAACCAAACTTGAGCAACACCTTTGAGTTGGTAGGCAGGCAATTCCGCTTCTTCCACCGTTGACACCCCAATAATTCCAACTATCTTATAGACCTCATGAATAAACTCTTTGGGAATGTCATCAACCTTGGAATCATTGGACTTCATATGATTCATCCTAGTAAAGTCCCTTATCGTTGCTACCTCCGTACCAACATTTGGGTTCACGGGTGCAACAACTTCTCTATTAGCTTGGGCCATCATATCTGGATATGACACTTGGAAAGTTGCTTAGAACTCGGCATGATTCACTTTCTTGGCCAAAGGAATAACAACAATTTTAGGAACCATGGCTCCACATTATCACCAAAATACCTTCTCACAGAATCTCTTCTATCACACCCCGAGGCTACCCCAGGACGCGGAAACGAGACCTAGGATCACGAGTGTCCCCAAGCTAACCCTGCTGGCATATCATAAGTTTACTAAAAAAACTGAAGTAAGGAAAAGTTGCACGGAAGCTAAATTATAAGATAAACTAAAATGAAATGATGGGGAATACCCATACTATTTCAATATATAAGAAAACTGAGAGTTTAACAACAACTGAAAAGTCAAACTCGAATGCTAAAGTTGAAACTAACTATGTTTGAAATAAAGCCTATACTGACTAGAAATGTTGGGACATGCCCTAGCTAAATCTAGCAAATACTGAAAACTAAAGACTAAAAACAAGAGAGAAATCATGTCAATCGTCCTCGAAGAATGACGACTCAACACTGATGTTGCTGAATGAAACATTCAAATGTGAGGCATGTATATCTAAACTATCTAACCTAGCATTTGCAATTCATGAACTAAAGGAACTACATAGCCAGGGTTCTGAATTTATGAAAGAATCTACGAACAAATCATACTAAATTCATGATAATTTGATTTAGATCATTATAGTAACTAATTCTTATTGATATGCTGAAATTCGAGAAACCCTAGGTCTAGGTAATACTGAGGAATCAAGAATCAGACTGAAATCTTGGGACCTAATGGGTGAAAGGAACCCACTAGTAAAATCCCACATACGTGCTGATGAATTCCATGGAAAAATCTTTTGATTTCGTGGCTGGAACTGATGAAAACAGTGTTGCGTGTTCTTGGATGGTTTCTCGACATTCTCTTCTATTTTACTCTAAGATTGATGAATGTTTTGTGAATAATTGATTAGGTTAGGCTCTAATTAGTTTAATAGGCTAAAACATACCAAAACCACGTAGTTTAGGGCTTAAACAACTTACTTAAGGTGTCCAACGCATAGGGGAAAAGATTAAAATGACCCTACTTAAACATCTGACACAGCTGACCACAACCCCTTTAACGGTCCATCAAACAGACCACAGACCGTGAAGCTGGTCGTGGTCCTTATCCAATAGCTGTTGGTCGAGGGGTGGCCTTTCACGGGTGCCACCATGGTCCGTCGTCAGGGCCACTGCCCGTGAAGGGTCCCGTGGTCTGACGTCCTGGCCAGGTGGTCTCTTCTTAGAGACCAAGAGTGCCAGTATAGCCCGTGAGGTGGTCCACGACCCGTGAAAGACTCTGTGGTCCACACTGACAGAAAGGTGCTGAAGTCCACGGGCAAGTCAATGGACCGTGGACCCTATCACGGTCTGTGAACCCTATCGGGCTTTATTGTGCTGGTGATTTTCTGCTGTTGTTTCTAAGTCTGGGTTCCGAGGTGTTACAATATCTTCCCCTTGAGGACATTCGTCATCGAATAAAGTTTAAACTAGTTGGATAGGGTGGGAAAAAGCTACACACCCTACTATTAATTACTTAAAATGATTTCTGACTGAACTAAGTTCCGAGAACAAGCAAATACGCTGAAAATGCAAGTACAAATTGAAGGAATATGAAACTAGGACTGAAATTACGCATGAATGACTGAAAAATTTAAGAGGAACTACTACCTCAAGCAGTAGTGGAATCGGAAGGAAAAAGGTGAGGATACTTGGCCTTCATGGCTGCTTCTGCTTCCCAAGTAACTCCCTCTATGGACTGACTTCTCCACAAAACCTTAACTGACGTGACTTCTTTGTTTCTCAAACTTTGAACCTGACGATCAAGAATCTCAACTAGTACATCTTCATAGGTGAGACTATTATTCACAACCACACTCTCTAATGGCACTATAGATTCTAGATCGCCTACACACTTCTTCAATAGCAAAATATGAAAGACTGGATGCACTGCTGCTAAATCTGCTGGCAACTCTAACTCATATGCCATATTTCCACTCCTTTTTAGATACTTATAAGGACCTACATATGTAGGACTGAGCTTTCCTTTCCTGCCAAATCTCAGCACCCCCTTTATAGCTGACACTTTTAGAAAAACCCAATCATTAATCTAGAACTCTAAGTCCCTTCTCCTTACATCTGCATAGGACTTCTGGCGACTCTAGGCTGTCTTAAGTCTATCTATAATGATTTGAACTTTCCGTATAGCATCATGAACTGAATCTGGCCCTATCAGGGCTACTTCGCCTACTTCAAACCAACCAACTGGAGATCTACATCTACGCCCATACAATACCTACAATACCTCATAAGGGGCCATCTGAATGGTAGGATGATAGCTATTATTGTAGGCGAACTCTATAAGAGGAAGTTGATCATACCAACTACCCTTGAAGTTGATCACACAAGCTATAAACATGTCGTTTAAGATTTGAATGGTACGCTCTGCCTGACCATCCGTCTTTAGATGAAATGGTGTGCTAAGATTAACTTGAGTACCCAGACCTTTCTGAAATGACTTCCAGAAGTGGGAGGTAAACTGAGGACCTCTATCTGAGATGATAGATAAGGGAACCCCATGTAACAAGAATATGTCACTAATATAAAGCTTGGGGTAGTCCTCCACCGAATTCGTAGTCTTGACAACCAAAAAGGGCGCAGACTTAGTAACTCTGTCAACTATCACTCAAATGAAGTCATGTTGTCTGCGAGTACGAGGTAATCCTGTAATGAAGTCCATGTTGATCACTTCCCACTTATAAGTAGGAATGTTGATATATTGAGTCATACCCTTATGTTTCTAATGTTCTACTTTCACTTGCTGACAATTGGGGCACTTATCCACAAAATCTGCTCTATCCCTTTCCATACCAATCCACCAAAAGACTTCCCACAGTTCACGGTACATCTTAGTAGCACCTGGATGAATAGAATACCTGGAGTTATGGGCTTCTACAAGAATATGTTGTCTCAACTCACCCACCTTAGGAACACATAATCGACCCTGATAGTGAAGCACACCATCTCCCCCTTGGGAGAAAACCTCAACCCTATGTTGATGAACTGCACCCTTTAGTTGAAGCAATATCAGATCACTGTCTTTCTTTTCCTTAACCTCCGCTACCAATGAAGATTCTGACCAATTCTGAACTGTTACACCACCATTTGATAAGCTCCTAAGGCAAACTCTCAAGCAAGCAAGCCTGTGAACATCCTTTGCTAATTCTTTTCTATCTTCCTCAACATGTGCTACACTACCCATAGATAATCTTCTAAGAGCTCTGCTACTACATTGGCCTTACCTGGATGGTAATGCACACTCATATCGTAGTCTTTAAGGAACTCAAGACATCTCCTCTTGCGAAGATTCAACTATTTCTGTGTGACCACATATTGAAGGCTTTTATGGTTTGTGAACAGATCTACGTGAACACCATACAAGTATCGTCTCCAAATCTTAAGTGCAAACACCACTGCTACAAGCTCAAGGTCATGAGTCGGATAATTCTTCTCATGCACATTAAGTTGTCTAGAAGAAAAAGCTATAACCTTATCATGTTGCATCAACATAAAACTTAGGCTGACTCTAGATGCATCACAATAGATCGCCTAACCGTCTGAACCCTCCAGTAGAGTCAAAACAGGAATTATAGTCAACCTAGTTTTCAATTCTACAAATATTTTATCACAATCATCTGACCATTTAAACTTGACCTTTTTCTGAGTCAACCTAGTCAATGGAGAGGGTATGGATGAAAATCTTTCTACGAATCTTCTATAATAACCAGCCAAACCCAAGAAACTTCCAATAACTGTAGGAGATGTAGGTCTGGGCCTTTGGTTCACTGCTTCTATTTTCTAAGAATCCACTTGGATTCCTTTATTAGACACAATGTGACCAAGGAAAGCAACAACTTTCAACCAAAACTCACATTTGCTTAACTTAGCGAATAACTGGCGATCTTTGAGAGTCTGCAGGACAACCCTCAAATGATTCGCATGTTCTTCCTCATCCCTAGATTAAAGGAGGATATCATCAATAAAGACGATAACGAACAAGTCCACATACTGCTTGAACACTATGTTCATTAAATCCATAAAACTTGTAGGAGCATTGGTTAGTCCAAAAGACATAAATACAAATTCATAATGAGTTCTAAATGTTGTTTTCATGATGTCATTATCTCTGACTCTGAGCTAATGATAACCGGATCTAAGGTCTATCTTAGAGAAATGACTAGCACCCTAAAGTTGGTCAAACAAGTCATCAATCCTAGGGATGGGATATTTATTCTTGATTGTGACTTTTTTTAACGGCTCATAGTCAATGCACATTCTGAGAGAACCATCTTTCTTTTTTACAAACAGTAATAGTGCACATAGGGAAATACTAGGTCTGATGAAGCCCTTATCTAGAAGGTCTTCCAACCGATCCTTCAATTCCTTAAGCTCAACTGGAGCCATTCTATAAGGAGGAATAAAGATAAGCTGGGAATCCAGAAGGAGATCTATTCCAAAGTCGATTTCCATTTTGGGAAGATCTTCTGGAAACACTTCTGGGAATTCATTAACTACAGGAACTGACTCAAGAGTTGGGGTTGCAGAGCTTGAATCCTCAACTTGAACTAGATGATAGAGGTAACCCTTAGAGATCATCTTTCTGGCCTAAATGAAAGAAATAAATCGACCCATAGGCGCTAAGCTACCACCCTTCCATTCTAAGATTGGTTCTTCTCGAAATTGAAAATGAACAATCCTGGTTCTACAATCGACTGAGGCATAACATGAATGCAACCAATCCATGCCTAGAATGATATCAAAGTCGGGGAAATGGTCTGGTAGACCCTTGTACTTGTATGTATTTGTATTCTGAACCCTTCTGCTTAACCATTTACCAACTATGCCCTTAAACTCAATCAAACGAATATTTTCAAACTCCTCTTATCATGTCTGTAGTTCACTCACCTTGAATAGATGGCATGTTAAATCCACATCACATAAATTAATATCATGTCAGAACTATCTTTATTATTTATTTTTAAAAATTATTAACCAATGTCTTATTAAATAAAATATTAAATATTAAATTTTAAATTTATTAAATTTTGGGACTCCACACGTCCTCTTTAACGGTGTAACATCTAAATCCACCGGCAATAGTTGTCGCCGCCACCTCTCGCCGGCAAAATCAACAGGTCTCCATCTCCATTGAAAACCTCACAATTTTACTCTCCTCTTTCTCCAACCTCCACAAAATTAGTAACCCTAAGCCGAAACACCATCGGTGACCCCTACAAGCCACCATGGACCGCCTTTCTTCTCCATCCTCTCTGTCATACCAATAAACCCCCTCGCCGCCTCTCATTTAGGTGAAAAAGGATCAGCGACGCCTCTCTCTATTACTCCACTTTGAATTAGTAGACTCTGATGACCACCACCATAAAATCAACATCGCTTTCTCCCTCTAGTGATAACAACATGAAATGTGACGACAAGGAGGTGTCAATATCCTAGTAAAGGTTATAATAAGTTTATAGAAGATAGAAAAAGGGGATGGGGCTGGAATAGGGAAGAAACACCCAGTAAAACTAGTAAAACCTAGCTAACGCTTAATGGAAACTAGTAGGTGAATCTAGAGCGTTACGTGTGAGCTTTTGAGTTTGATGCTTAGCTTTAGGTTGTATATTGACTTCCCGAGCTTAGGTTGAGGTGTCTAGGGGTTAAATGTCAAGGTACGATCCCCCAAAGACAAATCAAGGGTCCCCTAAAGTCTAAACCCCCAAGGCTGCCTAGAACCAAAAAGTTGTCATAAAAATGGTGAACCACAGATGGGACCTACGCCCCGTAGGTTCATCCACGTCCCATGGATGGCCTCTGTGGGTCAAGGTCCCAATAGTGATGTTGCAAACTCAAACCACGACCCCACAATATGGGGCGTGAACCCATCCACGGTTTGTGGATGAGGGTCTCGTGGTTTGCAGCTGTAGGCTACCTTAGACACAGCCAAATGGTGGTTAGTTTAGGAAATTCATTTTTAAGTTGTATTCATTAGGGGTCATTTAATATGGGTTTATTTCATATATATAAATTATTTTAAGGTATTAAACACCTCATTTATTCATTATAACCCAAGACCCCAAATCAAAACCCAATTACCTCCCTCTCCAAGAATCTTCTCTCTAGAACCTCCATTGAAGAACAAAGAAGGAGATCAAGGAAAACTTGAAGGAAGGAGATTTTCAATACGAATTTGATAGGATTTTACACCTAAGGTATGGGAGTTCTTCATCCTTGGGAAGCTATCACCCAAGGAGCCCTTTCAAAAGCTTTAATCTCAATTCTGGAAAACTCAATTAGCTAGGGTTTCAACTCAACTCCATGGATTCCTTTGAAAGCTGCTTTTAAAGGTTGAATTACGTTTGTTTATGAATGTATGATTGATTTTATTATGATTTTAACTCAACTCCTTCAAGAATCCATGAGATCCCCAATCCTAGTTATGGTTTTTCTTTACATTATGTGACGGTTTTGCAAGTTGGTCCAATTGATTGGATGTGAGTTAATTATGATGTAGTTACATGATCTAAGTATGATTCTACACGTATACTTGATTAACCTAAGATCTCTAAGGTGAATTGATGTGATTAGGGCTATGCCATGAAACAGGCTAATTGAGGGTTTATATGTGACATTCTAAGAATGATGAACTTATTGATGAATTACCTTAGATTAGATGACCTAGACATCAATTTCTTATAAGTAAAGCTTGTAGACATGAGCTAACTTGATTAGGGCTGCTATGATGGATCATGCTTGCGTAGTGTTGAGATTGAGTTTATATGTTTTCTATATGACTATAATTGATCAAGATTGAGGCATGTGGTTAGGTTACCTTAATAGTTAGGTATATAGGATGATCATGTGAGGCATTGCTTGAAGATTAAGGCATGTGACATGAAGATGACTCCTAGTGCTTAAAGGGTAAGTAGCTAAAAGGAATAAGATAAGGGTGTTAAGTCTCCAAAAAGGAAGCCATTGTGTATGTTGAATTGTGTATGCCCCATTGTGAGAAGACTTCATCTACATGACCTCTAATATGAGTATATGAGCTTATGCATGGAATGAATGTTGTACTTGGGTTATGACTATATCTATGTTTCATGTATTGAACGCTATAAGTGTTGACTCAATATGACCCTTGAATGCATGATATGATGTATAGGTATAATTATGGTATTATATGCATGATTATGAATACATTGAAGATAAAGTGTCTATTATGATAAGGTTGTTGTTGTGTCATTGGAAGGACAATCACACTCACACATACATGCATGAATATGATTATGATGTGACTAAGGTCTTGCTTATGATTCACCTAGAAAGTTAGGATCCTACGACTATTGTGTACTTGTGGTAATTGTTGAAATGTCATTCTCCCCTTACCCTTACACATCTTTATGTATGAATTATCTATGACTACGATTATGTTTGATATGTTATTACTATGATAGTATTGTTGTGTTGTATGAAAGGCCATTCTCATGAACACACTATGAATACAATGTGAAAGGTTTACTCACATGTTGAGGATTCTAAAGTAAAAGGGCATTCTCACTTAATGAATCTATGAGCTATTATGATATGTTGGATTTAGTGCCTAGTGCATTCTTTTATGACCATGAATTTAAGTAATGACTTAATGTGACTTTTAAATGAAATTATGCTTAGCACCGAGCGAATAGGAGTATGAGATGGGTTCCTTCACGCTAGTAGTTGGGTTCCCAATATGGTATCTCATGAGATGGAAATCTCCACGTTAGTATTCAAGGTTTTTAGTAGCAATCTCCCTATCCCATAACTATGTATCCACATAGGCATTTAGCTAGTGGATCCACCTATCAGCTAGTATGTACGTTCTACCTTAGGCAAGTAGGGCACCCTTTTTCGGTGTGGGGGTAGAACATCGGATTCCATGTAGCTCACATGGTCTATGTCAGTTAAGGCTAAATCTCCCTAAATGATAAAAATATGAATTATGATAAGAACATGAGCATGTTCTATGTTTCCTCAAGAGGTTCTACTTAGTATGAATGGGGGTATGAGACTTCATTCATGCATTGCTAAAGTAGGCTTTGAGAGCGGGAATGACATGTCTCTTTTATGATGTGATTATTATGAGTTGAATGTATGCTTTATATGAAGTATGAATATGAACTATGCTTATGACTTCTTAATGAGCCTTACTTAGCGTGAGTAGGGGTATGGGATTTGACTTATACATTGCACAAGTAGACTTATAAAGGGGTTGTGGTGTGGGTTCCTTATACTATGAAGGTATATGAATTATGTATGCATGATATGGATTATGTATAAAAGGTATGTATGAATGTTAAGGTTGACTTCACTTGTTATAAGTTATGAACATGAATGACTCCTTACTTATGTATGTTGGTTATGAATAAGGCAAAGTAAGATATGTATAAATGTGATACTTAGCATTTGGTAGGGTTATGGGACCTTACCTTTGCATTGCACTAGTGTGTCTTTGGGTTGCTTATGTGTTTGGTTGGACTAAGTGTACGAAATATGTCTTGTGAAGATCGGTATATGCATTACGCTTATGTTAGAGATTATGATTGTGATTATGATGATATCTCTTATGCTATGATGAATTGTATGTGAGTTGCTTTATAAGTTGCATTCTCCAACTATTTCAAAGATGATGTTCAAAAGTGCCATATGGCATGGTTTCAAAGAAAATGTCCCTTTTATGCATGTTTTAATGATTTTTATGCATGGCTTCCATACTTAGTACTTTTTATGCGAACCCCATCTTTCTACATTTTCTATAAGTATAGGCTTTGGAGATATTGGATTCCATCCTCATAGCTAGGACCATAGGAGATCACGAAGAAGAAGATTGGTGAGTCCTAGTTGTATTCGAGGGCTTGACTATATGTCCTTTATGTCTTCACTTTATGTTTTAGACTTATGTAAGGGCTACGTCCCTAAGATTGTATTTAAGAGTTTTATTCTAAGTAAAATAGATGGTTTGAGACATAATGTATAGACTTTATCATTTTTAGAAAAGACTTTGATTGTAAAGAAAAGTTTTAAATTCCGCACTATTTTTCTATGATCTTATGACTATGATTATGCTAAGGGCTTGTAAGAGACCCCATCAGGGTCGAGTATGTCGTGTTACGTTTAGGGGCTACTCCCGGGTCGAGACAAACTTGGTATCATAGCATAAGGTTTTGGGATAATTTTAGGATGTCTCAAACCACATCTAGTACAGTCTTGTTCATAAATGTGAAGAGCGCCACATTTTATGTATAGGAGGCTATTGGGTGTTTGGAAAACTTCACTTCTTCATTCTCTAAGTCGTGCCATAGATCTATAAGATCTCTCTCTTATCCCTTATCCGATGGTCTTTAGGAGGTGACTATTAGAAGGGTTTTTGCTACAAGGAGTGAGGGAGAAAGGTTGGTTGAGATGCCAATTATGGCTTTGTGACTTGATAAATTTGAGATGATAGATTGTGATGTTGTCTTTGGTATGAATGATGCTTCATTGTTGCCTTTATGTTATGAAAGAGGTTTAGAAGAATTTGAGTAGGCCTACTCCTAAGGGGGAGATAGTGTGCCTACCTAGCAAGGGGATTGTGAGGTTATGTTAGTTGTTGGGAGAACCCGGCTTAGTCATGACGAGGTTTGAGGTAGGTTGAAACATTGGTGGAATAGTGGTGCTTAAGTGGAGTCTAGAGATGTTGAGAGAGTAGACTCCTTTAAAAGAGGATAGAAGTGTAATTATCCATGGTTTAGAATCACCTTGTATGGTGAGTGTAACGACCCGAGAGCACCCCTTAGTCGTAACACGGCGTACTCGACCTCTCGGAGGTCTTATACAAGCCCTTAGCATATCATGAACATTAAAGTAAATGAAAATAGTGGAAAACTTAAAACGTTTCTTTACAATCGAAGACTATACAAAAATAAGAGAGAGTCTATGACACTATGTCTCAAACCATCTATAACATTTAGAATAACAACTCTTTCATAAGAACTTAGGGACACGGCACTTACACAAGTCTAAAGACATAAAACATAAAGACATAATGACATAAGTGTACGAGGAAGGTTCATCCTCGAAACTATGAGGACCCCGCAAATCTTCATTCCCAAGCTCCTTAGAAACCTAACTTCCAAGCATAAGACATCACATCACCAACCCTACACTTTGTAAAAATGTAGAAGAAATATGGGTTAGTACAACACACGTACTAAGTATGGAAGACATGCATAAAAACCATTAAAACATGCTTGAAAAGGACATTTAGTTGAAACCATGTTTTATGCACATTTTCAACATCATCTTGAAAGAGTTGAAGAATCATAAGTCATAAACAACTCACATATAATTCATCAAAGCACAAAGGTAACACATCAACAAAGCATAGTCTCCAAACATAGTCATAATGCATATATCACTCATTACAAGACATAATACTCATGCATAGTCAATACCAAGGTCATTGCATCATAGTAGAGTAATCACATAAGTAACCCTAGGTTATACTTGTGCAATTCATAGGTAGGGTCCATAGTCCTAACTACACTAAGTATTACCTTTGAATCACCATGTTCATACTCATCATACATTAGTCTTATCCATAGGTCATATACATAGTAAGGTGACATTCAGAAACATTAGTTCATATCAAGAAAAGTCAATCATTAACATAATACAATTAAGCATGCATTATTCATAATCATCATAATAACATAGAACAACACCATTAAGGCATAGTTCATACAACATGTTCATATCATACATCTTAGCCATAATTCAAATGGTCTATATCATAGGTAAACCATCTTCATAATGATCATACATAACATAGCTTCAACATACATAAGTCATAATCATCATAATCATAAGAGAACACTACTACAACCATCCCTTAGGATCCCACAAGTGCAATGTGCAAGAGAACTCCCATACCCTCCCTTACACTATGTAGAAACCCTTTAAGAAAGCCCTAGTAAGATTTCACACCTTTCATACCTTCATTTACTTTTACAGTAGGGAAATATTGCAATAACCGACATAGACCATGAGAGCTACATGGAATCCGGTGTTCTACTCCCACACCGAAAATAAAGGGTTAACACTTGACTAAGGTGTAACCATTCGTACATAGCTATCTAGACTCTTATGTAGACATCTTACCATAACAACTCATATGTGTTCATAAGTGAGAATAATCCTTTCACTTTAGAAACACTTAGCAAGTGAGTAAACTTTTCACTTTACATTACATTATAATTATGAGAACTACCTTTCAATCATATAACAATCATACCATAACATACATACAT
Source organism: Solanum acaule (assembly GCA_036250505.1). Lineage (NCBI taxonomy): Eukaryota > Viridiplantae > Streptophyta > Magnoliopsida > Solanales > Solanaceae > Solanum > Solanum acaule. Next base: position 57,797 of record JAJOOR010002828.1, on the reverse strand, counting down.
ACATATATCCTAGCATACGTAGTCATATCGTCATGGTCATGTACATTTCATGCATAATAGTATGTAAAGGTGCATATGAGAATTAGCCTTTCAATTGACACCATAGACTTATCATATTCATATTTATGCATGGAGTGTGTGTGCACATGATTGTCCTCACAATGGCACAACAACAACAACATTAACATCATATACACCACGCTTGTCAAGGGGGGGGTTCATAACGTATACATAATATCCCAACTCATGCACAATTCACATATATTGTATTTAAGGATCTTAGATCATGTAAGTCATATATCTAGTATTCATCATTCAAGTACATCATTCATGGCATATATCATTTGGGGATTATGTGGGCAGGGTCCTTCCACAAGAGAACCTCATAAAATTCAACATATAGACCATACCATGTTCTTAACATCTCATTCATATTCATAATATATTATACATAGTCATATCTAGGGTTGTAGGGAAGAGGGACCTTGTCTCAACACTACAATTCATACTAACAAGTAAGAACTTCCACCGTATGTGGATCAAACCAGTCATTCAAAGGATATATAATATGTAAACATATCCCCCACAAGTGGATCAACAATTCAATAGAAGGCTACTTACCAATTGAAAACCTTCATTCATAGCCATCAAGGCTTTCTTCAAGATTCAACCCTATTTTCTTGATATTCATACATCATATAGGATAACCTCATAACATAATAATGAATTTCATAATAACATACTAGATTCTCATCCTTCAATCATCATTCAATACAAGCTAGGTTTAAGAATTGAGAAAGAAAAGGGAAATCATGGGTCTTGTGGGGAATTGTTCAAAAACCATATGTATTACATGAATTCATCCACAAACATTCATATATAATCATAAATAAGCATTATAGATCAATGGAATCGATTTTAGAAAGAGACCCACGAATTTGATTAAAAACCTAGAAATTGGGGATCATTGAAAACTTAGTTGAAAGGGCTTCTTGGTGATAGCTAACCAAGAATAAAGGACTCCCATACCTTAGCCTTAGAATCCTACAAATTTCATGATGAAAAGCTTCCATCTCCTAGCCCTAACTGATCTCCTTCTATGTTCTTCAATATAGGTTCTTGAGAGAGAAGATTTTTGGGAGGGAAAAGCAGGTGGGAGCTTTTATTTGGGTTTTGGAATAATTGATTTAATTGGGTGAGTTTTGGGGTTAAAATGACTTAAATAGGGGTCCTAGGCTTGGGAAAAATGAGATATCCTTGAGTTAAAATAATTGGGAAAAGACCCAATAAGTTACTTGTTGGAAACTGCCGAAATGGCATCACTGAAGCCTTCACGGACCGTGATCATCACCACGGACCGTGAAACAGGTCGTGAAGATTGTCAGCTTGACAGTGCTTCACTATTTCGGGCATAACTCTTTTCTCCAAGATCGAAATTTGGCAAACTCGGTGGAGTTGGAAAGATGACTCAGAGACCTTTAATTGTAGAGGTTATGGCGCACATAATTCATTTTGAGCTAATAGATATGACCATTTGAAGTTGACCCTATACTCTAAGTCTAATGGAGAGCCCTTCACATGAAGCTCCACGAGCCGTGGTGCCTCTCGTGGTCATGATACAGTATTTAGGAAACCTTCCCCTTAAGCCCTAAAATTCTAAGTCACCACCATGAGCGTTCCCCCGAGCCGTGGTCATCACCACAAACCGTGAAGTGGCTCGTGTGGAGGGGCTGTTTTTGGGCAGCCTTTGTTTAGCCACTGCCTAGCCGACCACGAGCCACACCACGAGCCGTGTTCCTCACCACGAGCCATGGTGGTGGTCATGGAAGGTTAGGCAGTGTCCATGAAAGAGTGGACTGCCCTAGTCCTCTTCTTGGCTCTAACCCTCAAACTTAGCCCTCGCTTAGTCTGCTAGTTTCCGGACGTCATGGTCGTTTCTTGACGTTTGATCTCTAAAATCACCAAACTTGCTTAAATAGCCATTTTTCATCATTTAAACAAGATTTTAACTATAAACTAGCATGTGAGGCTCTAGGTCAAGCTACTAGATTCAGTCCAGCCTTAGCTAGGTCTTGCTAGCTTCGTATGGGGCGTTACAGTGAGTATGAAGGTTTAGTTATGACTTACTCCAACCTTAGAATTAAAGGAAGGGATGTTGTAAAGAGTTTGTATAGGATTGCTTCCAAGTGGGGGATAATATGCTTAGATGTAACGGTCATTGAGTGTCCTTGATGTTCATGAGTTAGGCTTGCTTGATAATCTCATCTTAAGAGGTATAGTAAGTTTGAAAACTTTAGCCCCGGTTTGGTAGGATCATATGAGACTTTGAGTGGTGTTGTTAAGGTTTCTTGTGGACAAGAGTTGCATGAGAACCTCTCTAATCTAGTAGTACGAATCGGGATCTTAGACGGCAAGTTAAGAAATAGAATAGTAAGAAAGTGCTTCCTTGAAAATGTTGAGGAGTGGCATGTTAGTAAGGGTTTTAGTTGATGGTGCTTATTTGGGAGGCCAAGGGCCAATGAGATGTCCCAATATCCTTATGTTCCCTTCTATTCCTCCTCTAGCTTTAGATGATAAGTCCTCCTTGACTCATTTCTTGATAGTGGAGTCTTGGATGTCATATGTATCCTATGATTCCCTTGTCCCTTAGAGTTACTCTTGTTAACCTTAGTAGGGTTTGGATGCATGGTTATTAGACCTCTATTAGCTTTAGAGCCCGGTAAGGTTATAATGAACCTTGGTAATGCTTGAGTTTGTTAGAAAGGAGTAGTATTTGAGGTTTTAGTAAAAAGGGGGCTTACTCCTAAGGGGGGAGATCATGTGCTTAGATAGCAATATTGATTGAGTGTCCCGATATCCTCATCCTTTTATTCTATTCCTAGTCAAGCTTGAGACCAAAAGTTGCTTTTTAGGCTTGTATTATGTGTTGGAGTCAGGTGTGTTTTAGAAAATTTCCATGACCTCCTTATGTTGTGCACATTCTTGAAGAAAATTCTTGTTTTGAATAAAATAGTTTTTTTTCATGATTTCCATACTCCTCAAGTTAATGTGCATTTTGAGTATGGAAATGGCATATTTGACTTTATGAGATGATTTGATGAACATACTTTGTTAAGCTTTTGATGAAATAGCACATTGGCTCTATATGTTGTGTTCAACTTGCTTTTAGTGGAAAAATGTAAGTCCTCTAATTATTATGTGATTGATGATGGTTAGAAGTGTTGGTATAGGCTCACTCCTAAAGGGGGGATGGTATGCCTAGCTAACATTGTTGTTGTGTCATCATGTGTTGCCATGACTTCTTTATATGATGCATATTCATGAAAACTTGTGTTTTGAAAGAAATTGAGTGTATGTGCATTGTTTCCCTCATGTTGTAGTGCTTTTAGTAAGAGTTGCCTATGGTACTTCATGAGAAGGTAATATGAGCATGTTTTAGTTAGGAGTTGAGAATTCCTCCTTAAATGAAATGCTTTTTGAAGAATGATTGCATATGAGCTCCATGAGAGTATGTTGAGCATGTTATGACTAGGAGAAGGTAGTTCCTCCTATGAACATCAGATATGCTGCATTTCATGCATAGTGGATTGGTAGATATTTTTCCTACTTGCTTGAGTTGCTTGGAATATGTTGGAGGTGGAGTTTATGTTTCCTCCTAGTGTTGTCATTGTTATGATGTTTTCATGAATGATGGGTTGCTAGTCTTGAGTCTTTAAGTCCTTAAAATGTTTAAAGTGTCATTTGAGGATGAATGTTCCCAAGTGGGGGATAATGTAACCCGTAAAGAAATGGAAACTAGTAGGTGAAACTGGAGCGTTACGTGTAAGCTTTTGAGTTTGATGCTTCGCTTTAGGTTGTATATTGACTTCCTATGCTTCGGTTGAGGTGTCTAGGGGTTAAACGTCAAGGTACGACCCCCCAAAGACTAACCAAGGGTCCTTGAGGGGGACCCTAAAGTCTAAACCCCCATGGCTGCCTAGAACCAAAATGTTGTCAAGAAAATGGTGAACCGCGAATGGGACCTACCCCCATAGGTCCATCCACGCCCCGTAGGTCCATCCACGCCCGTGGATGGCCTCCGTGGGTCAAGGTCCCAAAAGTGACGTTCCAGACTCAAACAACGACCCCACAGTACGGGGCGTGATCCCATCCATGGTCCGTGGATAGGAGTCTCGTGGTTTGCACCTGTAGGCTGCCTTAGACATGACCAAAGGGTGGTTAGTTTAGGAAATTCATTTTTAAGTTGTTTTCATTAGGGGTCGTTTAATATGGGTTATTTCATATATATATATAAAGTATTTTAAGGTATTAAACACCTCATTAATTCATTATAACCCAAGACCCCAAATCAAAACCCAACTACCTCCCTCTCCAAGAATCTTCTCCCTAGAACCTCCATTAAAGAACAAAGAAGGAGATCGAGGAAAGCTTGAAGGAAGGAGCTTTTCAATACGAAGTTGATAAGATTATACACCTAAGGTATGGGAGTTCTTCATCCTTGGGAAGCTATCACCCAAGGAGCCCTTTCTCAAGCTTTTATCTCAATTCTAGAAAACTCAATTAGCTAAGGTTTCAACTCAACTCCATGGATTCCTTTTAAAGGTTGAATTATGTTTATTTACAAATGTATGATTGATTTTATATGATTTTAATTCAACTCCTTCAATAATCCATGAGATCCCAAATCCTATCTATGGTTCTTCTTTAAATTATGTGACGGTTTTGCAAGTTGGTCAAATTGATTGGATGTGAGGTAATTATGATGTAATTGCATGATCTAAGTATGATTCTACAGGTATACTTGATTAACCTAAAATTTTTGAGGTGAATTGATGTGATTATGGCTATGCCAAGAAAGAGGCTAATTAAGGGTTTATATCTGACCTTCTAAAAATGATGAACCTCTTGATGAATTGCCTTAGATTAGATCAACTAGACATGGATTGCTTATAAGTAAAGCTTGTAAACATGAACTAACTTGATTAGGGCTTATATGACGGATCATGCTTGTGAAGTGTTGAGATTGAGTTTATATGTTTCCTATATGACTATTATTGATTAAGAATAAGACATGTGGTTAGGTTACCTTAAGAGTTAGGTATATAGGATGATCATGTGAGGCATTGCTTGAAGAGTAAGCCTTGTAACATGAAGATAACTCCTAGGGCTTAAGGGTAAGGATCTCAAAGGAATAAGATAAGGGTGTAAAGGATCCAAGAAGGAAGACATTATGTATGTTGAATTGTGCATGGCCCCATTGTGAGAAGACTTCATCTACATGACCGCTATTATGAGTATATGAGCTTATGCATAGAATAAATGTTGTACTTGGCTTATCGATTTTTCATATATTGACTCTATAAGTGTTGACTCAATATGACCCTTGAATGCAAGATATGATGTATAGGTATGATTATGGTATTATATGCATGTTTATGAATACCTTGAGGATAAAGTGTCTATTGTGATAAGGCTATTGTTGTGTCATTGGAAGGACAATCACACTCACACATACATGCATGAATATGATTATGATGTGACTAAGGTATTGCTTATGATTCACTTAGAAAGTGAAGATCCTACGACTATTGTGTACTTGTGGTAATTGTTGAAAGCTCATTCTCCCCTTACCCTTACACATATTTATGTATGAATTGACTAGGACTATGATTATGTATGATATGATATGACTATGATAGTATTGTTGTGTTGTATGAAAGGCCATTCTCATGAACACACTATGAATACAATGTGAAAGGTTTACTCATATGTTGATGATTGTAAGGTGAAAGGAAACCTAGTAGTTGGGTTCCCAATATGGTATCTCATGAGATGGAAACCTCAACGTTAGTAGTCAAGGTTTCTAGTAGCAATCTCCCTATCCCATAAATATGTGCCCACATAGGTATATGGCTAGTGGATCCACCTATAAGCTATTATGTACGTTCTACCTTAGGCAAGTAGGACAACTTTTTTCAGTGTGGGGGTAGAACACCGAATTCCATGTAGCTCACATGGTCTATGTCGATTAAGGCTAAATCTTCCTAAATGATAAGAATATGAATTATGATAAGAACACGAGCATGTTCTATATTTCCTCAAGAGGTTCTACTTAATATGAATGGGGGTATGGGACTTCACTTATACATTGCACAAGTAGACTTATAAAGGGGTTGTGGTGTGGGTTCCCTATACTATGAAGGTATATGAATTATGTATGCATGATATGGATTACGTATGAAATGTATGTATAAATGTTAAGGTTAACTTCACTTGTTATAAGTTATGAACACGAATGACTCCTTACTTATGTATGTTGGTCATGAATATGGGAAAGTAAGATATGTATGTTGTTGGTGGCCTAAATGTGATACATAGCATTTGGTAGGGTTATGGGACCTTGCCTTTGCATTGCACTAGTGTGGCTTTGGGTTGCTCATGTGTTTTGTTGGACTATGTGTACAAACTATGTCTTGTGAAGATTGGTATATGCATTACGCTTATGTTAGATATTATGCTTGTGATTATGATGATATCTCTTATGCTATGATGAATTGTATTTGAGTTGCTTTATAAGTTGCATTCTCCTACTATTTCAAAGATGATGTTCAAAAGTGGCATATGGCATGGTTTCAAAGAAATGTCCCTTTTATACATGTTTTAATGATTTTTATGCATAGCTTCCATACTTAGTACTTTTTGTGCTAACCCCATCTTTCTACATTTTCTATAAGTGTAGGCTTTGGAGATATAGGATTCCATCCTCGTAGCTAGGACCATAGGAGATCAAGAATAAGAAGATTGGTGAGTCCTCATTGTATTCAAGGGCTTGACCATATGTCCTTTATGTCTTCACTTTATGTTTTAGACTTATGTAAGGGCTACGTCCCTAGGATTGTATTCAAGAGTTTTATTCTAAGTAAAATAGATGGTTTGAGACATAGTGTATAGACTCTATCATTTTTATAAAAGACTTCGATTGTAAAGAAAAGTTTTAAATTTTGCACTATTTTCCTATGGTCTTATGAATATGATTATGCTAAGGGCTTGTATAAGACCCCTTCCGGGTCGAGTACATCGTGTTACGTCAAGGGTTACTCCCGGGTCATGACAGGGGATGGCAGCGAAAAGTAGGTGGAGTTAAAGGAAGAATAAGACTTTTTCAATTTATTTTTTCTTTTTTTAATTTATTATTTTATTTTTTAGTTTTTTTTTCAATTCAATATTTTATTTTTTATTTTTTTTAATTTAATATTTTATTTTTAAATTTAAATATGAAGTTCACTCGCCTTCACATGTGTGTAGTCACACTCTCTTGCCAACTGAACCATCTTAATGCCACATAAGCCTGGTCTATGGTCAGATGGGTTTGATATATTGTATTTTATTGAGTTTAAGGATTTAGTTACGTTGATAAATTGTTAAGTACAAGGGTCCACCAGGCCATTTCGCCTATCAAAGTCCACCATTTCTAACTCTAAAAGATTTACTGAGGTGATTTTCTGATAGACTGTGACTAGAAATTTTATGTATACCTGTCTAGCTATATCTGGGTCACTGATTGGAGTAGAGACTGAGAAGGGTTCTGAGAGAGTTTCTGGACTAACATCAAAATTGACTGCTAATATAAGGAGTTAAAAAGGCAAGAGTATCCCCGGGATCTAACAAAGCATAAACATCTAAGTTAAAGACTCATAACGTAACAGTGACCAAATCCGGAGAATCTTCTTGATCCTTGCAAACCTGAAGATCATACAACCTGTTCTAGCGCTGACCACCATTTGTACCAGATAAGTTACCCTGGTGAGTAAGATAAATTGCTTATGCTGCTGAAGTTGTGGACTGAGCTCTACCATTACTACCTCTTTGACCCTCTACAATAACAGGAAATTTCGTAGGTTGAACTAGAGCCTAATCGTAGTGTCAATGAGGTATAAAATGAATTCCCCTAAGTTAGTAGACCATCTAGGTATGCTATGGTGGTCTATGAGTTAAGGCCTAAGGGAGGAGTGCCAAGCAAAAGGGGCAAGCCAAGGCCTAAGGCCAAGGCTGCCCCAAACTTGGAGCTACTACCTCAAACTCCACGGCCATCACCACGGCTCGTGGTCATGACCACGGGAAAGTGGGAGGCTTCATAGAGTTTCCATGGTCAAGGGAGAGGTACCTTCAAGTGTCCTCGACACTGCCTCACCCTTCACAAGAGGGACCACGAGTCGTGGTCCACTTCACGACTCGTGAAGGTGGGCGTGGAGCTCCCTTAGCTTTTAGGGAGATGGGTGTTGTTAGGGTAGCTACTTCCCAAGGCACCATGGGCACCACTACGGGCCGTGCTGCACTTGACGAGGGAGACGGGTGGATCGTGAAGGTCACTTGGCACCAAGGTTTTAAGGCCTTGCCACCACAAGGCCAATTCATGACCAAGGCCATCACCACGGACTGTGGTACTCACCACGGATCGTGGGAGGCTCCGTGGTCTTGCCTTGGCCAAGTGATGGCTTGTGCACGAAAGGGGAGCTACTACCTCCAACACCACGGGCAGCACCACGGCCCGTGGTGCACTTTCACGAACCAAGAATGGTGGCCGTGGTCCCTGACGGGGACTGTTTAAATGAGGAGTTTTGGGACTTTTCCTTTTAAGTCCTATTTAAGTAGGGGTGTTTTGGGTATTTTAGAGGTTAGTTATATATTGGTTTTTAAGTCTAAATTCATAAGTTTTGGTCATTATACACAACACCCAATAGAAATCAACTAATATATGGTTGCTCTTCACTCTTGGGATCTTTTCCCCAAGAGGCCCTCTCAAAATTAGATTTCAAAGTTCCCCAAATTCTAGGTTTTCTCTCAATTTCGTGGGTCACTTTACAAATGCATTTTCATTGAATTATAATGATTAATTATGGTTGTATATGATGATTTGTGGATGAATTAATGTCATGTTGATGGGTTTTGAACAAATCCCCACAAGACCCATGATTTCCCCTTTCTTTCTCACTTTAAACCCTAGTATGAATTTAATGGTGAATGAAGGATGAGAATCTAATATGTAATTGTGGAATTCATTATTGTATTATGATGTTTCTCTATATGATGAATGATTACCATTGAATTAGGTCTGAATCTTGATGTGATCCTTAAAGGCTAGGAATGAAGGTTGTCAAATTGATGAATATTCATATATTGAATTGTTGATTCACTTATGGTGGAGGTGCTACTTGATTATGAATTATAGTCATTAAGTTGTGTTTCCTCTTCCCTATAACCCCAATTGTTGACAAGTATGCTATGATACGAACATGAATGTCAAGCTATGATTATGGTAGTGTTAGTATGATGAATAGAAGGTAAATCTCATGAACACTCTATGACTATGTTATGAATGAACATTATTATATGTTGATGGTTCTACGATGAAAGGTTATCATCATCTTAGAACTTTTGAGTTATATGATGAATGATGGGTTGAATCCCTAATGCACTCCTTATTGAAATAATGTGTAAGTAAAGGCCTAATACTACTTTAAAAGAGAATTGTGCTTAGCACCGAGTAAACACAAATATGAGATAAAAGCTTTTACGTTTAGCAAGTCCGGCTTCCCATATGGGTTCCTTTTACGTTTAACAAGTCTGGCTACCCAATACATATGTTTTCTTATGAGATGGAAACCTTTACATTTAACAAGTTCGGGTTTCTAGTAGCAATCTCCTTGTTCCATAACTATGTTTGCCCACATAGGTATTAGCTAGTGGATCCACCTAGATGCTATTATGTTAGTTCTACCTTGGCAAGTAGAACGCTCTCTTTTGGGTGTGGGAGTAGAACACCGGATTCCATGAAGCTCACATGGTCTATGTTGGTTATTGCTAATATCCCTATGATTTAAGAAGATGATCTAATGTATGAATATGAATTATGTAAAGGACTTCTGAACTGTAACTAGAACTACTTGAGGGATACTACTTAGTATAGGTGAGGGTATAGGACTTTACCTAAGCATTGCACAAGTGGGTTCTTTGAGGAGTTCTAGTGTGAGTCCTCTATGGATGGCAACTTATGAATGATGGTAAGGTTGGTTTCACCTATTATGATGTTAATTATGTATGTGATTACACTTGTGTCTTCTTGATGGCTTTACTTAGTATATATATATGGGGTATGGGACTTCATATGTAAATTGCACAAGTAAACTTGAAAGGAGGGTCATGGGTGGTGTTTTATGATGGTATGATATAAATGGAATTCAAATATGTAAGGTATGGGTTATGGCTTCTTGTTATGATCATGAATGTCTTTTTCTCTTGTAACGTGGATTGGCTAAATGTTCCTTGAATATGCATTATGGCTTTTAACTTTGAAATAGCATGTTATCAACTAAATGTCCTGTTTATGCATGATTTAAATGGTTTTAATTGCATGGTTTCCATACTTAGTACAATTGATTGTGCTAACCCATATTTCTTCCTTTATCTACTAAGTGTAGGTCCTGGGAAGTGATTGTGCTACTAAGAGACTCAAGCTTGGACTTAGACTTTCTCCAAGACTTTTTGGTATATCCTCAAGTTCCGAGGACACACATTATGACACTTATGTCCCTTTCTATTGTAATAGACTATTAGACACCTTTTGTACTTGTCATTTTGAGTCAAATCTATTGTAAAGGGTTCTGGTCCTTATTTGAGATTCTGATGTATACTTAGATGGTTTCAGTGAGATGAGGATGTCTAGACATTTCACTTTCTATTTTCTAATATAAGACACTTTGATATTGATGTTGAAAAGTTTTTAAATTTCTACATTATTCAATGTCTATATGCAATGACGACTATGCTAAGGGCTTGTATAAGACCCCTTCGGCATCAAGTACGCCGTGTTACACCTAGGGGGTGCTCTCAGGGCGTGACAAACTTGGTATCAGAGCATAAGGTTAATTGGTTAAAATTAGGGTTGATGTCTCATGAAACCACATCGAGTAGAGTCTTGTTCATATGTGTGAAGCGCGCCATACTTATGAATGAGAGGCTATAAGATGCTTAGGAATTTTCACTTCTTGATTACTCATTGGTCGTGCCTCAAGACTCTTAGTCCTATTAAGTCTTTCCTACTAATCCTTTTCTTGTTCTTATAGGCTATGAATACAAGAAGGACTATTGCTAGGAGGGTCGGAGAGGAAAATGTGAATGAGGAGATTCCCCCTCATGTTCCTCAAAACCCTCAAAATCCTCAAGCTCCTATTGATGAAGGGGCTATGTCTAATTTGGAGATAAGGGCGGCTCTTCATACCTTGACTCAACTCATGACGGCACAAGCTAACAGGGAAGCTAGACCCCGGGTGGAGACCAATGTGAGTACCATGGCCTCACGGTTGAGAGACTTTACTAGGATGAACCCTCCTATCTTCTTGGGTTCCAAGGTGAATGAAGACCCACAAGAGTTCTTGGTGGAAGTTTATAAGATTGTGGAGGCTATGGGAGTTTCTTCTAATGAGAAGGCCGAGTATCAATTAAAAGACGTGGTCCAAGTATGGTACACTCAATGGAAGGACAATGGGCCTTTAAGGGTGGGTCCCATAACTTGGGAGGTATTCAAGAAGGCTTTCCTTGATCGGTTCTTTCCCCGTGAGAAAAGAGAAGCCAAAGTTGAGGAATTCATCAATCTTTGCCAAGGAAGTATGAGTGTCCAAGAATACTCCTTGAAATTCACGAAGTTGTCCAAATATGCTCCCTCTTTGGTTTCTAACCCAAGAAATGAAATGAGTTGCTTTGGCACCGGTGTGTCCGATGCTATTGAAGAAGAGTGCCGAGCGTCAATGCTCTACGACAACATGGATATCTCTAGGTTGATGGTACATGCTCAACAAGTGTAAGAGTCAAGGCTTAGAAAGAGGAATAAAGAGGTGAAGAGGCCAAGGGCCGATGAGGGAAATGCATCTAAGGGTGAGTTTGAAGGTCAAGGTGAACCAAGGTTTAAGAAGAGGTTTCTGAACCAAAGTTCTTCCAATGCTCCAAAGCCCAACAAAGGTAGGGTGTCTACCACTAGACCACAAGGGGGAAAAGGTGGTGGTCCTTATGTTGAGAAAACTAGTTGTGAAAAATGTGGTAAAAAGCATCAAGGAAAGTGCCTAGTTGGCATGGACAATTGCTTTAGTTGTGGGAAAAGTGGTCAGATGAGAAGAGATTGCCCTATGTTGAAGGTTCAAGGGAGGGAGAATAAGCAAGTTCAAGCAAGTGGGTCTAACCCCGATGCTCCTAAGAAGAATCACTTTTATGCTCTCCAATCCCCAAGTGATCAAGAGAGCTCTCCGGATGTTGTTACTGGTATGTTGCAAGTATTTTCAACTAATGTTTATGCAATGTTAGACCCGGGTGCCACTTTATCTTTTGTTACTCCTTTAGTGGCTATGAAATTTGATGTGCTCCCCGAAACCTTAAAAGACCCTTTTTTCCATGTCTACCCCGGTAGGTGATTATGTTATAGCAAAAAGAGTGTATAGGGGTTGTCCCATTTCATTGTCCAATAGAGTCACATTGGTAGATTTAGTATAACTTGATATGTTGGACTTTGATGTCATATTGGAGATGGATTAGCTTCATGCTTGTTTTGCTTCCATAGATTGTAGAACCCGAGTTGTGAAGTTTCGATTCCCTAATGAACCCATTGTAGATATGGAAGGGAGGAAACTTGATCCCTAGAGGTCGCATTATTTCATGTCTAAAAGCTGGTAAAATGATTTCTAAGGGATGTATCTATCATATTGTGAGAGTTAAGGACCTTGAGTCTGATACCCCTCCATTAGAGTCGGTCCCCGTAGTAAGGGAGTTTTCGGAAGTCTTTCCAAATGACTTGCTCGGAATCGCTCCCGAAAGGGAAATTGACTTTGGCATAGATCTCTTGCCGGATACACAACCGATATCTATCCCTCCTTACCGGATGGCCCTGGCCGAATTGAAGGAATTAAAGGCTCAATTTAAAGATTTGCTAGATAAGGGTTTTATTCAACCAAGCATATCTCCATGGGGTGCACCGGTTTTGTTTGTGAAGAAGAAAGATGGGTCGCTTAGGATGTGTATTGATTACCGACAATTGAATAAGGTCACTATAAAGAATAAGTACCTGCACCCTAGGATTGATGATTTATTTGACCAACTCCAAGGGGCGAGTTACTTTTCGAAGATTGACTTAAGTTCGAGTTATCACCAACTTAGGGTGAGAGGTGTTAATGTTCCTAAAACGGCTTTCCAAACAAGATATGGTCATTTTGAGTTCCTAGTAATGTCTTTTGGTCTCACAAATTCCTCGCGGCATTCATGGACCTTATGAATAGGGTGTTTAGACAATATCTTGACTTATTCGTGATTGTTTTCATTGATGACATTTTGATATATTCTAAGAGTGAGAATAATCACATGGAACATTTGAGGATGGTGTTGCAAGTTCTCAAGGACCAACGGTTGTATGCTAAGTTTAACAAATCTGAATTTTGGTTGAGATCAGTTGCATTTCTCGGTCATATAGTGTCAAATGAGGGAATTGAAGTAGATCCAAAGAAAATGGAGGCGGTTAAGAAATGGCCTAGACCCTTAAGCCCTTCGTACATTAGAAGCCTTTTGGGATTGGCCAGTTACTATAGAAGGTTTGTTGAGGGTTTCTCCTCAATTGCTTCTCCATTAACGGCCTTGACCCAAAAGAAGGCTAAATTTAAATGGTCGGAATGATGTGAAAAGAATTTTCAACTATTGAAAGATAAGCTTACCTCCGCTCCGGTATTAACCGTACCGAAGGGTTTGTAGTATATTGTGATGCTTTAAGAGTCGGGTTAGGGTGTGTCCTTATGCAACATGGTAAAGTAATCGCCTATGCTTCTAGACAATTAAAGATTCATGAAAAGAACTGTCCAACCCATGATCTCGAACTTGCATTGGTAGTTTTTGCTCTAAAGATATAGAGACACTATATCTATGGGGTTCATGTCAATGTGTTTACCAACCACAAGAGTCTTCAATATGTTTTTAGTCAAAAAGAGTTGAATCTCCGGCAAAGGAGGTGGTTGAAACTTTTAAAGGACTATGATATGAGTGTCCTATACCACCCCGGAAAGGCTAATGTAGTTGCGGATGCATTGAGTAGAGTGTCCATGGGTAGTGTTGCTCATATAGAGGATGAGAAGAAGGAGTTAGTTCGGGAGGTTCATAGGTTGGCCCGGGTAGGTGTCCAACTAAAGGATTCCCCCAAGGGTGGGTTTATGGTTCATCATTGTTCCGAGTCATCACTTGTGGTTGAGGTTAAGTCCAAGCAACACCTAGATACCACTTTGATGGAATTGAAAGAGTCAGTTCTTGATAAGTCCGTTGAGGCTTTCTCCCAAAGGGGAGATGGGGTGCTTAGGTACAAAGGAAGATTGTGTGTGCCGGATGTGGATGACTTGAGGGGGAGAATTTTGGAAGAGGCTCACGTTTCTCGATATTCCATTCATCCGGGAGCCACCAAAATGTATCGTGACCTGCGAGAGATCTATGGGTGGAACAGAATGAAACGGGATATAGCGAGCTTTGTGGCCAAATGCCCAAATTGCCAACGAGTCAAAGCCGAGCATCAAACACCGGGAGGTCTATCTCAAGATATAAGTATTCCTAGTTGGAAGTGGGAGGATGTCAATATGGACTTTGTGGTAGGTTTGCCTCGTATTCAAAGGCAACATGATTCTATTTGGGTCATTGTTGATAGGATGACTAAATCAGCACATTTCCTTCCCGTCAAGGTTTCATATTCGGCGGAAGACTATGCTAAGTTGTACCTTAAGGAAGTGGTGAGGTTACATGGAGTTCCTTTGTCTATCATTTTGGACAGAGGTACCTAATTTACTTCGCACTTTTCAAAAGCATTCCAAAATGAGCTTGGTACTAAAGTGAAGCTTAGTACCGCATTTCACCCTCAAATGGATGGTCAAGCGGAAAGGACCATTCAAACATTGGAGGACATGTTGAGAGTGTGTGTGATTGATTTCAAAGGTAACTGGGATGACCACCTCCCCTTGATTTAATTTGCCTAGAACAATAGTTATCATTCAAGTATTGCCATGGCTCGATTTGAAGCACTTTATGGTAAGAGGTGTTGATCTCCGGTTGGTTGGTTTGAAGTAGGTGAATTTTCTCTTCTTGGTCCCAAGGTTGTTTATGAGGCTATTGAAAAGGTTCAACTTATAAGAGATAGATTGAAAACGGCTCAAAGTCGGCAAAAATCTTATACCGACAATAGAAAGAGGAATCTTGAATTTGAGGTTGGTGATTGGGTCTACTTGAAGATCTCGCCCATGAAAGGGGTAATGAGTTTTGGTTAAAAAGGGAAGCTTAGTCCCCGGTATGTGGGCCTTTATGAGATTTTGAAGAAAGTTGGGAATTTTGCTTTTGAATTGAATTTGCCTAATGAGTTGGCTCCGATTCACCCGGTATTTCATGTCTCTATGCTTAAAAAGTGTATAGGTGATCCGATATCCATACTTCCCCTAGAAGGTTTGGGTGTTGATGAGAACCTTTCGTATGAAGAGGTTTCGATTGAGATTCTAGACCGACAAGTGAAGAAGTTGAGGAATAAAGAAGTAGCCTCTGTTAAGGTTCTTTGGTGGAATAACCTAGTGAAGGGTGCTACATGGGAGGCAGAGGCCGATATGAAGTCCCGTTATCCTCATCTCTTTCTTGCTACTCCTATTCAAACTTGAGGTAAGTAGGTTCTCTTGAGTTTGTAATGAATTAGGAGTTAGGTTTGTTGTGTGATCTTTTCCCATGTTTTCCTCTTATATGGTCTAGGTCCATGTGAGAAAGCATGAAGTACTTAATTGAGTCTCTCATGAATTATATGTCCCTCTTGTTAAATTGCTTTAGTATGATCCTTGCATAATTTAACCTATGAGGTAATTGATGAGCATGTTTAATTGGGTGTAATTAAAGAATATGTTGAATCTCATGTTGTATTGCATTTGGTTATAATGTTGACATGTGTGACCTCATGAGATAAGTTGATGAACATGTTTGAATATGTTGTGACAAAGTAGCATGATGGCTTAATGTGGTTGTGTTGAGATTGCATAATGTGGAGAAGGTATTTACTCCTATGAAATATGTATGTGATTGATATGTGTTGTTATTGGGCTGCTAGTCTTAAGCCTTGGTTCCCTTAGGAGTGATTAAAGTGTCATTCGAGGACGAATGTTCCTAAGGGAGGGATATTGTAACAACATGAAATTTCGTAGGTTGAAATAGAGCCTAAACGTAGTGTCAATGAGGTATAAAATGAATTCCCCTAAGTTAGTAGACCATCTAGAGGTGCTATGGTGGTCTATGAGCTAAGGCCTAAGGGAGGAGTGCCAAGCAAAAGGGGCAAGCCAAGGCCTAAGGCCAAGGCTGCCCCAAACTTGGAGCTACTACCTCAAACTCCACGGCCATCACCACGGCTCGTGGTCATGACCACGGGAAAGTGGGAGGCTTCGTGGAGTTTCCTTGGTCAAGGGAGAGGGACCTCCAAGTATCCTAGACACTGCCTCACCCTTCACGAGAGGAACCACAAGTCGTGGTCCACTTCATGACTTGTGAAGGTGGGCGTTGAGCTCCCTTAGCTTCTAGGGAGTTGGGGGTTGTTAGGGTAGCTACTGCCCAAGGCACCACTACGGGCCGTGGTGTACTTGACGAAGGAGAGGGGTGGCTCGTGAAGGTCCCTTGGCACCAAGGCTTGAAGGCCTTGCCTCCACAAGGCCAAGTCATGACCAAGGTCATCACCACGGACCGTGGTACTCACCACGAATCATGGGAGGCTCCGTGATCTTGCCTTGGCTAAGTGCTGGCTTTTGCACGAAAGGGGAGCTACTGCCTCCAACACCACGGGCAGCACCATGGCCCGTGGTGCACTTTCACGACCCAAGAATGGTGGTCGTGGTCCTGACGGGGACCATTTAAATGAGGAGTTTTGGGACTTTTCCTTTTAAGTCCTATTTAAGTAGGGGTGTTTGGGGTATTTTAGAGGTTAATTATATATTGGTTTTTAATTCTAAATTCATATGTTTTGGTCATTAGACACAACACCCAATAGAAATCAAAACTCTCCCACTTCTCTCTAAACTCTCTCTCTAAAAACCGAAGAAGAAGAATACATTGGAGCTAGGGTTTCAAGGTCTTTCCAAAATTGCTTGCAGTTTCTCCATTGATTTTTAAGGAATCAACTAATATATGGTTGCTCTTCACTCTTGGGATCTTTTCCCCAAGAGGCCCTCTCAAAATTGGATTTCAAAGTTCCCCAAATTCTAGGTTTTCTCTCAATTTCGTGGGTCACTTTACAAATGTATTTTCATTGAATTATAATGATTAATTATGGTTATATATGATGATTTGTGGATGAATTAATGACATGTTGATGGTTTTTGAACAAATCCCCACAAGACCCATGATTTCCCCTTTCTTTCTCACTTTAAACCCTAGTATGACTTTAATGGTGAATGAAGGATGAGAATCTAATATGTAATTGTGGAATTCATTATTGTATTATGATGTTGCTCTATATGATGAATGATTACTAATGAATTAGGGCTGAATCTTGATGTGATCCTTGAAGGCTATGAATAAAGGTTGTCAAATTGATGAATATTCATATATTGAATTGTTGATCCACTTATGGTGGAGGTGCTACTTGATTATGAATTATAGTCATTGAGTTGTATTTCCTCTTCCCTACAATCCCAATTGTTGACAAGTATGCTATGATACGAACATGAATGTCAAGCTATGATTATGGTAGTGTTAGTATGATGAATAGAAGGTAAATCTCATGAACACTATATGACTATGTTATGAATGAACATTATTATATGTTGATGGTTCTATGATGAAAGGTTATCCTCATCTTATAAATTGTGAGTTATATGATGAATGATGGGTTGAATCCCTAATGCACTCCTAATTGAAATAATGTGTAAGTAAAGGCCTAATACTACTTTAAAAGGGAATTGTGCTTAGCACCGAGTGAACATGAATATGAGATGGAAGCTTTTACGTTTAGCAAGTCCGGCTTCCCTTATGGGTTCCTTTTATGTTTAGCAAGTTTGGGTTCCCAATAAATACGTTGTCTCATGAGATGGAAACCTTTACGTTTAACAAGTCCGGGTTTCTAGTAGCAATCTCCTTGTTCCATAACTATGTTTGCTCACATAGGTATTAGCTAGTGGATCCACCTAGATGCTATTATGTTAGTTCTAACTAGGCAAGTAGAACACTCTTTTTTCGGTGTGGGAGTAAAACACCGGATTCCAGGAAGCTCACATGGTCTATGTCGGTTATTGCTAATATCCCTATGATTTAAGAAGATGATCTAATGTATGAATATGAATTATGTAAAGGACTTCTAAACTCTAACTAGAACTACTTGAGGGATACTACTTAGTATAGGTGAGGGTATGGGAATTTACCTATGCATTGCACAAGTGGATTCTTTGAGGAGTTCTTGTGTGAGTCCTCTATGGATGGCAACTTATGAATGATGGTAAGGTTGGTTTCACCTATTATGATGTTAATTATGTATGTGATTACACTTGTGTCTTCTTGATGGCTTTACTTAGTATATATGGGGTTATGGGACTTCATATGTACATTGTACAAGTAAACTTGAAAGGAGGGTCATGGGTGGTGTCTTATGATGGTATGATATAAATGGAATTTAAATATGTAAGGTATGGGTTATGGCTTCTTGTTATGATCATGAATGTCTCTTTATCTTGTAACGTGGATTGGCTAAATGTTTCTTGAATATGCATTATGGCTTTTAACTTGAAATAGCATGTTTTCAACTAAATGTCCTGTTTATGCATGATTTTAATTGCATGGTTTCGATACTTAGTACAATTGATTGTGCTAACCCATATTTCTTCCTTTTTCTACTAAGTGTACGTCCCGGGAAGTGATTGTGCTACTATGAGACTCAAGCATGGACTTAGACTTTCTCCAAGACTTTTTGGTATGTCCTCAAGTTCCAAGGACACACATTATGACACTTATGTCCCTTTCTATTGTAATAGACTATTAGACTCCTTTTGTACTTGTCATTTTGAGACAAATCTATTGTAAAGGGTTATGGTCCCTATTTGAGATTCTGATGTATACTTAGATCATTTTAGTGAGATGATGATGTCTAGACATTTTACCTTCTATTTTCTAATATGAGACACTTTGACATTGATGTTGAAAAGTTTTTAAATTTTTGCATTATTCAATGTCTATATGCAATGACGAATATGCTAAGGGCTTGTATAAGACCCCTTCAGGGTCAAGTACGCCGTGTTACACCTAGGGGGTGCTCTCGGGGCGTGACACCCTCTTTAGAAGGACAATTTCGCAACCTGTGACCAGTCTGACCACACCCAAAACATCCTTCCGTCCCTACAAGACACTGTCCCAAATGGTTCTTACCACACTTTGGGTGAGTTGGGTAGGTTCTGGTGCCTGAAACACTCCCCTTAGACTTATAGCCTGATGCCCAACCTTTATGATCTTGCCAAAACCTAGAACATGGAACACTAGCCGATGAAGGTACTGGTGCGATAGATTTTTGTTGAGACTGAAACTGAATTCCACCACCCAATTTCTGCTGAGAATACTCATAGTTCCCAGTGCTAGCCTTCTTGTTCTCCTTAGCATATTCCCTAAGCTTATCTCCCTCAACCTGCTGAGCATGAGTCATAAGCCTAGATGTGTTCATATTTTCCAGCAACATAGCATTTCTACACTCTGTTTTCACTAAGTTTGACACTCCATATAGAAACTTGTTCATTTGAGCCATGGAGTCGACAACCATGTGAGGAGCATACCTGGAGAGTTGGGTGAACTTCAGTCCGTACTCTTGGACTTACATGCTACCTTGCCTCAAGTTCATGAACTCGTGAGTTTTTGCCTCCCTTAACTCTCTTGGGCAGAACCTGTCAAGAAAAGTCTCACTAAAACACTCTTAAGTGATAAGAGCCACATATATACCCCTATTTTCCTTCCACTAAGTAAACCAAATGTGAGCCACATCCTTAAGTTGGTAAGATGCCAATTCAACCCTGTCATTACCAGTAACTTGCATCACTCAAATGATCTTCTTGACCTCATCTATGAAGTTTTGGGGATCTTCTCCAACTTGTGACCCTAAGAACTCAGGCGAATTCATCCTAACTAAATCCCAAACTCTAGCTGCAGCTGACCCTACATAAGAATTAGTAGGAACTAGGGCCCTCTGGTTGTTCTGGGTAGTCACATTCTAAGCCAATAGTTGGATGGTGTTCCGAAACTCTGCATTCAAAACTTCTAGATTTGGAACTAGAGGAGTTACGTTATCATTCCTGTCATTAGCTCTACAAGGAGGCATGATATAAAACGCATAACGTCGAGTTAGAAATGAGGAATTAGATCAAACCTTACGCACGATAAGAGTAACATGAAATTGAAGTTTTTCCTAAAAGACTTTGTAGTCTCCCTCTCATTAGATATGGTGCACTACACACCCATGAAAAAGACTCTACTTAGTGCGGCCTTTCAGACATCCTTGGACTCTTGAACCTAGTGCTCTGATACGAAGTTTGTCATGCCCCGAGGCTACCCCAAGGACGCGAACGTGGGACATAGGATCATTAGTGACCCCAAGCTAACCCTACTGGCATATCATAAGTATACTAAACAAACTGAAGTAAGGAAAAACTGTACGGAAGCTAAATCATAAGATAAACTGAAATGAAATGATGGGGAATACCCATACTGTCTGAATATATAAGAAAACTAAGAGTTTAACAACAAATGAAAAGTCAAACTCGAATTCTAATGTTGGAACTAACTATGTCTAAAAAAAGCATCTACTAACAAGAAATGATGGGACATGCCACAACTAAATCTGGCAAATACTAAAAAACTAAAGACTAAAAACAAGAGAGATAATCATGTCAATCGTCCTCGAAGAATAAGGACTCACCACTGATGTTCTGAACTGAAGATCGGGAAGCGACCTATGCGTGATCTGGTAGATGAGCACCTAAACCTACATCACTAGAAGACGTAGCGTAGAATATGCATCAGTACTTGAAAGGTACTGAGCATGCAAGATAGAGTAAAGCTGAACAATAATCATAACTGAACAAAATTATATATCTGAGAAATGATAAGATAAGCATTATACTGTACTGGAAATACTGAACATGAACTGACTGAATGCAATGACAAAGTTTATAACATGTTGAGACTGAAATCTGATTGTATCTTATAACACGGTCAATGCAATAAAATCTGACTAAAAAGGAGATACTAATAATCAACATAAAATAGCATTAGCTAAATATGGAGTTCGATGTATATGCCCCATCAAGAGGACCTAATATACTCTGCCAGATGTATAGAGGCATGACTGGTGTGATCACTAAAATGATGCCCATAAAGGGGACTTACAACTTATGAGGCACGTAGTTCTGGGACTATGAGGGTAACTAACCCTAGTCGAACTCGGTATTAAGCTCTCCCACATGATTATGTAATTTAACAATTTATATCTGAATTTTTGTATATACTGGATAGCTCAAACTACTGACATCCTATCTGAAAATGTTACATTGATGTATTGATAATGAAACATATAAATCTGAGGCATGCGTATCTGAAATATATGACCTACCATATGCAATTCATGAACTAAAGGAACTACATAACTAGGGTTCTGCATTTATGAAAGAATCTACGAAAAAACCATAATACATGATAATCTGATTTGTATCATTAAAGTAACTAATTCGTATTGATCTACTGAAATTCTAGAAACACTAGGTCTAGGTAGTACTGAGGGAATCAAGAATCTGACTGAAATCTAGGGACCTAATGGGTGAAAGGAACCCACTAGTAAGATCCCGCATACCTGGTGATGAATGTCACAGAGAAATCTTTTGATTCCGAGCCTGGAACTGATGAAAACCTTGTTGCATGTTCTTGGAGTGTTTCTTGACTTTCTCCTCTGGTTTGCTCTAAGATTGATGAGTTTTTGGTGAATAATTGATTAGGTTAGGTTCTTATTAGTTCACTATGTTAAAACTTACCAAATCCACATAGTTTAGGGGTTAAATGACGTAGTTTAGGTGTCCAACGCATAGGTGAAAACACCAAAATGACCCTACTTAAAAATCTGACGCAGCTAACCACGGCCCCTCTGATGGCTCGTCAAATAGACCACAGACTGTGGAGCCGGTCGTGATGCTGGTCCAGTAGTTGCTGCTTGAGGGGTGGCCTTTCACGGGTGCCTCCACGGCCAGTCGTCAGGACTGCGACCTATGAAGTGTCCCGTGGTTTGACGTCTGGGCTAGGTGGTCTTTGCATGGCGACCACGAGTGTCAGTACGGCCCGTGAGGTGTTCCACGACTCGTGAAGGGCTTTGTGGTCTACCCCGGCTGGCAGGTACTGTAGTCCACGAGCAGGTCAACGGACCGTGAACCCTATCATGGTCCGTGAACCCTGCCATGGTTCACCTGTGCTGGTAATTTTTTGCTGCAATTTCTAAGACTGGTTTCTGAGGTGTTACATATTCGTGGAATCATATCCTGAACTAGTATCGAATCAAATTTGGGAGAAGAACCTTTATAGAGATGAACTCTATGGAACGACTTTTGAGTAGTGAAATAAGTAAAGTTTCCTAAGCATTTTTTAGCCTCATATTATTAAATGTAGCGCACTTCACACTCATGAACAAGACTTTACTTAACGTGTCTTTCTAGTTATACTAGGACCCTTTTTAAGATCTTGTGTTCAGAATACCAAGTTTGTCACAATCCAAAGTACACCTGACAATCCAAAGTTTGTCACAATCCAAAGTACCCTTTTTAAATGGCGTATAGGAGCCCAAGAGGTTTTAGAAAACCCACTTGACATACATACAACATAATTTAATAGACACAAGTAGAATTAATGTAAAATGTCTCCTATGAAGGAATAGTTTGACATAAAAGACGAAGTTTAACCATAGTCATGACAAGCCAATCTAATATATCAAAAGAGTAGTTGGGGCATAACTCATACATCATGTACAACATTTGAAAAATTAAAGAGATAAGAAATCATAGTAAAGGCGACACAGTCCTCGAAACATGAGGATTTACCAAGTCTTCACATTCAAATAATCAACTAGACACGAAAGGGAGGAAGAGAAGGGTGGACCCTACATCAAACAATGTAGGCTCAAATATGCATAAAGCATTAAATCAAAGCATATAAGAACATTAGAACATGATGTGCATAACCAAGCTAAAGCATAGTAAAAACCTTGAAAAGATTCATAAGTGATAAACATGGCTAATGCATCGTAAAACATGATTAAATCTTCATAAAACATTTGAAGTAACATAGTTCATTTTGTGAGATATTTACTATTAACTAATATAGACCACATTAGCTATCGTTGTCTTTCTCCCACATCTAAAAGAGTTGTCCTTAATTTCCTAGGCAATGACCATAAACTTCTAGCTTAAGTGGATCCACTAGCTATATCACTTAAGACGAATCCTAAGGGGGCACGTATTTAGGGAAAATGAGATTGCTACTAGAAACTCGACATATACTAACGAGAGAGCCTCCATCTCAACGTCCGCTCGGTGCTATCTAAAATCTCAATGGAATAGTCATTTCCACAAGCATATCATCATACTTGTAAAAATGTAATTAAGTTACTAATCCAATATTAAATCATCATAGAGTATCTCCTTAAATCATGATTCACACACGAGTGAGAATGATGACTTTTTAATATGTGAGAAAACCCTTCAACACTGTCATTGATTCTTAGCTTAAAAAAAACCTTAGATCATAAACATATTTATCATAAAACATACATAAGATTTCATAAATCATATTCTTAACATTTTAAGTTTTCTTCCTAAATTCATTGTAAATATTATGAATAATGCATGGGTCTATATAAACTCAAAGGAATGATATAAAAATAAATCTAAACATCCATAGCAAGATTGAAATTGAATAATTAACTCAAAATCAAAAAAGACTCATGAAGATTGCATGAACCCTAATAACAATTAAGTTAAATCAAATTGGGTTTTAGTGATCTTTTGGGACCCAATGAATGAATCGAATTCATTGGAGAAAAAGGAGACTTGAAGCTTGGAACCCTAGCTTTCTTCCTTAAGGTTGAGAGAAAATTAGAGAGGACGAACTTGTATTGGAATTTCATATTTGAGAGAATGAGAGGGTTTGGTTAGAATTCGGTGTCACGACCCAGGGGTACCCCTAGACGTAACAAGGCATACAAGACCCCGAGAGGCCTCATATAAGCCACTTAGCATTCATATTCAATATAATAGAAAATAAATAAGATTTAAATCATATTTTTTCAACAATATCAAAGTTTTATAAAATGAAGCAGAAGTCTCATACACTTGTCTAAAAACAATTTAATGCAAAATATTCTTGAGACATAGCCCATACAACAATGTTCGGAAATAAAATGAAAAGAACATAAGAGAAATGGTGGACAAACCTCGAATGCTATGAGGACTCACCAATCTTAAAACTTGCCTATACTATATAACCGAGCCACGAGGATGAGAGTCGGGAACGTCCGACCCTACATTTGGATAAGAAATGTAGGCAAGTGTGTGTACTAGTACAAAAATGTACCAAATATGATAACTTGCATAAATAAAACATAAATATAACAGTCAGAAAATATAAGTCATAAAACATAATCAATGCATGATTTCACGTATCAGGACACTACTTCCAGTTCAAGGGCCAACGATCGTGAGTAGTAATATAACCCAACTAGTGAGTTGGGGTCGAGTCCCAAGGGAGTGGTTCATAATTGAGAATCAATAGAAAATCATAAATGTGTTCAAGTCAATTATAGCTATAAACATTTACGAAGAAAACCATGATAAATTAAAGGATGACACAAGTGTCAAGTATCAAAAAGGGGGTTTTGTAATCAATTATAAACTAAAACGAGAACTAAAAACGAAAATACAAATATGGAGACAGGATTCTTGGGATGTGATAGGATTATGGGCAAAGGTAAACAATCGGGTTATTGCTATTGATAGTAAATTGTTGTAAATTGGTAACTAAGCCAGACAATAGTGGGGGTAAACTTTATCTCATACAATTTACCCCGAATCAAATCGATTTTTCTCGAACACCAATAAGCAGCAATGAAGCACAAGCTTCGCCTTAGTCCATTCACTCTCTCGAGCTGAATGTGTGGGAGAGGGTTTAGGATTCACTCTCTCGAGCTAAACCCACGACAACCCAATAACCACAGACCATCGATTCAGTAGTTTTGGTTTTAAAACCTCTCTCTCGAGCAAGGCAAAAACACAAAGTTTAAAATGTATTTGCAACTACAACCCCATTAAATTCAAACACAACTACTGAATGAAATCACCTTTAAACAGCAAATGAACTATCAATTAGCAATACCCAACAGTAAATTCAACCCATATTCACATAATCACACCCCAAGAATTGGGGTTTTAGCTAGACATAATAAAGAGATGGAAATTGATATTGAAAAGTGTTTCCATCAAGTGGGTACGATTGATATGGTCTTTACACATATCTAAAATTAAGAATCTTCAATACCCACTTCCAATTTCTTCAAAATGGGAATTTTCAAAATCTCCAAAGCTAAGGGAAAAACGTTTCCAAAAACTAAGTTCTAAAACTGAGTAATTGTAAAATTTCATAAACTGGTTGCCTTAAACTAAAAATTCAAATAATAATTTATAGTTGTCAAAAAGTGTGTTGTGAAGCTCCACTCGGCGCAATTAGACGGGATAATCGATCCACTCGGCGATCCGCCTTTTGGTCTGGTTCATCGCTTTCATGCATTGGCTTTCAGCAAATTCAAGTTATGTAACTTTAGGCGATATAGCACTGCATCGCGGAACTATTCGGTGACTCGTCGACTGCTCATTTCTATCGCCGACTTGATTTTCTCCTTCAGGGATTGGCATACTGGAACATTAGGCGAGACCAAGGCCATTTGGTGACTCTCCCAATGGTTTAGGCGATCCTCAGGCCTTCTTTTCTTCGTTCTTTCAGATGCCTTGTTCCTTTTTGCTCAATAGTGTCCATGTTTTGTCCCTAAGTTCAAATACCTAAAATTTAAGTATTTATATTAGTTATCGAGACAAAATATGCATTTGAGGATACTAAATCTATTAAAATTAAATCCTAAATGAGTCCAAATCGTAGACTCATCCACACCCCCAACTTAAACTTTTGCTTGTCCTCAAGTAAAAATCTAGTTCGGCAGTTCAAAAAGGGTGTCTCAAACAGTGCTACACAAGACTCAATAACGAATGCACACAAAAAGACTCAATTTACTCATGCAAGGATCAAATGTGCACTCAAAGTTTCCAATTGTGACTCACCATTATCAAAGAATCTCAAGCTCACAATACTTGCTTCAAATGCAAGTTCAAGCTTAACAAAGGAAATCAAATGCCCTCACACAAAGAATGATTCCATGTTCACACACAAGGGTTAAACAATTTAAAGTTCCGGAATCAAATGCAACACTCACACTCACAAAAATGAACACAATGTATGATTTCACCCATAGGTTTTCTCGTATTTTCCAACCAACATTTGTTTCAGCTCACTCAAGATCAAAAAGGTCTTTCCAAGGCTTGTAACGGTATGGTCATTTAGGTGCATTGGCTATAGTCGTCATGAAACGTGGTATGAACAACACTTTCTTTCCTTTTCTTCATCATTTTTCATTTATGTTTACAAGTCATCCCATTAATCACTTTCCATGGACTGTTGCAAACCCCATTTCTTTTTGTATTTTCACAACTTTATTCAACAAATTTTTCATTCTTTTTCTTTTTCATTCTTGTCTTCTCTTTTCTCTTTTCTTTTTTGTATGGAGGGGTTCCATATTTCTGAAAACATGGGTAAAAGGGGACTTTCTTGCACGTCTTGATTTACCTTCTCTTTTCACCACACCCCCAACTTGGGTTTTTGGCTTAAGTTACCTATTTAAGCAAATCACAAATCTTGAGGATTATGGGTAATGGATCAATCAAAGGTCACAATGTTATCAAGTTTCTTCCAAGAAAAGGTTAAAGCTCAAAGGCTGCTCAAAAGGGTTTCACACACTCACAAGGTAGGCCACAAAAAGAGGTACAATGTTAAATTGTTTCACACACTTTAAAGTTACCTAAGATCATATCAAGAGTTCACATCACTTAGTTAGCCGGACCAACGGGGCAAATTCTAGGTGCCATCACACATGGTTCACGGTAAGCTCATCACACAAGGCATTGACACCAAAGTCAAACAAGACACCACAATTTCACTAGTGTGCAATGTTCATCACAGAAGACTCAATTTGATACTTGGCTAGTCACAACGAGATGCCAAGAATTCACATAATGGCTATGCAACTTCATTTGGCCTCATCGTAGCCACACATTAATTTTTGTTCGATTATGAGCACTATTCAAGTCATCAATATTGATCAAAACCGATACTCAAATTTGCACAAGAACAGCCACATGCAATACAAACAAGAGGTGGCAAATTTTTTTCGGAAGGGTCAAAAACCATTTATAATTAAAAACAAGAAGCCACAAGCTCAAACATCCACAAAAAGTAGTGTATAACACAAATTTAGCTCAAAAACCCAAATTTATAAACAAAACAAGAATTACGAATGTCACACAAAAGGTGGGCCTCACCACACCATAAATAAATGCATTTATCCTCAAATGCAAACAAGAATATGCAAAAGTTAAAATAAAAGTAAGACAGAGAGGGAGGTGAAGAGGGGATGATGTCTACGCAATCACTCCATCTGTCTGGGCATCAGTGCCCGGTGCATCAGTCTGGACATGGGCATCAATGCTTGGTGTTACCGCCAAAGGAATAGACCCAGCAGGAGCTGCCACAAGTGTATTTGCCAAAAAGTTTTGCACAACTACATAGAATCCTCGGGCCCATGAAGGAATGGAGGGGCCTCTGGGAGTGGTATTCCTATCAGAATTAGGCTTCTTGCCCTTGCCTTTGTCTCCAGGTAAAGGTTCTTGTCTGCCCTTCTTGGGAGAATTTGACCTTCCTTCATTTATTTTGAAATTCCGTGCTCTCATCTATCGAGGTGGCATGTTTCTTCCAGCAACTTTTGGCCTAGCCATGTCTGCAAAATATTGAGAAGAAGTTAAAAAAATATTCAAACAAAAACACAGAAAATCAGTTGCAGAGAAACTCATCGAATCGTTTTGGCAAGTAAGGGATAGATCGCACAAGGTTATTGTGCACAAAGGTTTCAGAGGTGCATATAAAATGTGATCGAAAAGTCCTTCGGTGAGTCGCCGAGTGCCTTCAGCGAGTCGCCCGAGCGCCTTCAGCGAGTCGCAGAGTAACCTCAGCGATCTCAGGCTTCTCGCCAAAAGTTACAGAACCCAACAACACATAAAGCATGAAATTAAAGGCGAGATGGGGACATTAGGTGAACCGCCGAGTGGTTCGGCGAGCTCAACCCAGCTCGCCAAACGACCCAACATGACTATTTTCATCCCAACTTCTCGAATTCAACCCCGCAACCCCCAAAAAACAAAATGAAACCATGCACAACTCACATTCAAACAATACCATAACATACAAGCACAAACTCACAAAATTTAATCTATTTCAATGCACCAAATTATGAGATTTTAACATTCAAAACAATATGGGCAAGATTTTTAAATTTAAATAGGCATTCAAACATTTTAATCCTATCAGAGAGGCCCAGCACATGACAACACGATAAGATCATTTGCATAAGAGTTCAAAATGTCAAAAACAAACTCGGGGTTTGGGAGACCAACCTTTTATGCTGATTACGATAAGATTGAATCGCTAGGCGGTAATGTAATCCAAATTGCGAGCACAAATAAATGACTAAACCACTTGGAGAATGCAGCAATATAGAGAATAACGTGCAGGTGTGAGCTTGTGAATCTTTTAAGAGAGGGAAAGTGAAGGAGTTTGAAAACTATAACCTTTTGCCTTAAAAACCATCCAGATTTCGCCCATTCAACGACGTTAGTCATACTAGCCGAACCATTCGGCGACACACCGAGTGGTCACTTACCTCACTGAGTTTTACAGGACCTCCAATTATGGTGGGGGTCCAAACGGCGAAATAGATCGAGCTCGTCGACCTGGTCGGCGATTCACCAATAATTTCCTGGGCTCGCCGAGTTTTACAGACTCCCATTTGAATTTGTCTTGAGTCCAACGGCAGTCTAAGTCGGGGTCGCCAACCTCTTCAGCGACGCATCGACTGGACCTTTTTCTCACCAATTTCCCCCTTTTTGAACACTTTCCACATGTTAACCTTCACAACTAACACACCATTATTCCAAACAGAAAGAAAACAAATAAGAAAACTTGGGTTGCCTCCCAAGCAACTCCTTAGTTAACGTCGCGGCACAATGCAAGTCCACATTCAAACCTCATTCTTGGGGTTAGCCATAATATCACTAGACAAACCCCCTTGTTGTCTCAGGATATATGACCCATTTGGGTCTCCAACTGCTTGATCGACACTGAATGGGAGGTGACGGTCTGGCTAAGGGTAGACACATCTTCTTTCATTTTTTTTAAAATCTTGTCTGCCCCTTCAACTTTGTTAAGGATATGAGAGAGTATATCCTTAGACTTACCACCTTTTGAATCTTTTGGCTTTTGGCGCTCGTGGAGAGGTACATACCTATTCTTCTCCCCATCCTTCCAATTTGGATTACCGTCCCTCCATTCACGATCTCGATCTTTCCAACCTTCATCCCTAGTCCAACATTGGTTACCACCCTGCCTCGAGTGGTTTAAACGATAACCACCGCCTTGGTTGCCTTGGTTGGCTAAAAATTTTACCTGTTCATTATGCAAGGCTTCAAACATGGACTCATCTGGATTAGCACACCCGACACCTACGACATTGACACTTCGAGCACCAGCTCCCATGAAATTTTTAGACAAAATTTCAAGTTGTGTCATTTTTTGGCCATGTTCTGGTCCCTCTTTTGGTCATTCTCCATCTATTCTTTAGTCAACTTGAGCGTGACAGGGGAGACTTGGTCGTCACGGGTATACCACACCATGTTTATGGTAGTCATGCCATCTAAAAGTTGAGCCGCTACCACATATGGTTGTTGCATCAAACCTCCTTGATAAAGTTGGTCAGGAACACCTATATTTTAACGAGTAAAGACTCCGGTAAAAATACTGCAACAACACGTTATCAGGCAAACCATGGGTTGGGTATTGAAGCACCAACTTCTTGAATCACAACCAAGTTTCATTAATTGGCTCGCCTTCTAGACGCTTAAAGCTCTGAATGATATCCCGAAGAGTCATCATCTTCGAGGGAGGGGAAAATTGCACTTGAAAAGCGGTAACCAACTTCTCCCACCAAGTGATTGATTCACGTGGAAATTCAGCCAGACACCTGCATGCCTCTCCCATCAAAGAGAGCGGGAACAATCTCAACCGAACCGATTCTTGGGAGATATTCTTGAAGGAAATTTCTCTACATACATCCAAGAAATTTCTAATGTGTTCATGGGGATCCTCATGAGCCAAACCACTTAAAAGCCCTTTTAGTTGCAAGAGTTGGAACATAGTACTCATGATGTGGAACACCGCATTCCCTTCGGCCGGAAGCAAGCGAATGGCACCAATACCTCCCATGAGATGGGGGTTATTAGCATGAAACTTGTTGACATCATTGAGGTTTCTGATGTCATCTTGATGGCTTAATTGGCTGCCATTGCTGCCGTTCACGCTCATACTTCCTGTTTTCAACACAAACAAGCAAAACAAAACTAAAAAATTAAGTAAGTAGAACTATAACTAACAAGAAAACAATTTAGCTTAACTAAAACTACTCAAGTAACACCACTCCCCGACAATGGGGCCATTTTGATTTCACTTATTAGGACACTACTTCCAGTTCAAGTGCCAATGATCGTGAGTAGTAATATAACCCAACTAGTGAGTTGGAGTCAAGTCCCAAAGGAGTGGTTCGTAATTGAGAATCAATAGAAAAGCATAAATGTGTTCAAGTCAATTATAGCTATAAATATTTATGAAGAAAAACATGATAAATTAAAGGGTGACACAAGTGTCAAGTATCAAAAAGGGGGTTTTGTAATCAATTATCAACTAAAACGACAACTAAAAATGAAAATACAAATATAGAGACGAGATTCTTGGGATGTGGTAAACAACCGAGTAATTGCTATTGATAGTAAATCACTTTAAATTGGTAACTAAGCTAGACGATAGTGGGGGTAAACTTTCTCTCAAAAAATTTACCCTGAATCAAATCGGTTTTTCTCGAACACCAATAACAGGCAATGAAGCATAGCCTTCGCCTTAGTCCATTCACTCTCTTGAGCTGAATGTGTGGGAGAGGGTTTAGGATTCACTCTCTCGAGCTGAACCCACAACAACCCAATAACCACAGACCATCCATTCAGTAGTTTTGGTTTTAAAACCTCTCTCTAGAACAAGCTAAAAATACGAAGTTAAAATTGTATTTGTAAGTACAACCCCATTAAATTAAAAAACAACCACCGAACGAAATCACCTTTAAACAACAAATGACTATCAATTAGCAATACCCAGCAGTAAATTCAACCCATATTCACATAATCACAACGCAAGAATTGGGGTTTTAGCTAGACATAATAAAGAGATAGAAATCGATACCGAAAAGTGTTTCCATCAAGTGGGTATGATTGATATGGTCTTTACACACTTCTAAGATGAAGAATCTTCAATACGAATTTCCAATTTCTTCAAAATGGGAATTTTCAAAATCTCCAAAGCTAAGGTAAAAATGTCTCCAAAAACTAAGTTCTAAAACTGAGTAATTCTAAAATTTCATAAAAAACGGGTTGCCTTAAACTAAAAATTCAAAAAAGTATTTATAGTTGTCAAAAAGTGTGCTGCGAAGGTCCACTCGCCGCAGTTAGTCGAGATCGCAGATCCACTCGGCGATCTGCCCTTTGGTCTGGTTCATCGCCTTTCTGCATTAACCTTCACCAAATTCAATTTTTGTAACTTTGGGCAATATAGCATGATTAACGTATCAAAGCATTTCATCCAATACTAAATGCCAACGATCATTCGTCAGTACAATAACCCAACTATGTGAGTTGGGGTCTATCCCATAGGAAGTAGCACTTTCTTCAAATTCAATAATCAAAGTACAATGACAACCTCTTCAATCAAACAATGTTTGCCCAATTAATGCTCAATTATCAAATTTCAGGCTTTACCTATCAATCTTAAATTTAACTTGAATACAAACAATAAAATAGTAGAGTAAAGCTTGGGGAATTGATCAACCAACTATTGAATCTTAACGAAATAGATAAATGTTACTGCTCATAATGGGATAATTTATTGTGGGTAGGACGAAATATATATAAAGTAACTTTCTCTCAAGAAATTACCTTTTCTATGTTGAATTCTCTCGAACTTTAATACCAATCGCAAAAGCCCAGCTCTTTACCCCCATCAAATTCACTCTTTCGAGCTGGATACAAAGGATGGATGACTTGTTTCACTCTATCGAACTGAAACCAAGGAAACCCACTACTAAGGATACTAAGATTGTCACCTTGGTCCCACAACTCTCTCTCGAGCAAGTGCACAACATTGAAATTGACACACGAAGGCGTGCAATTCAATCTTGAAACACAGCAGCAATTTAGACCCCAAGTTAAGGGTTTTAGCCACTGATCTCAAAAATGAAAGAATCAAAATCAATTATCACTCCCATAGATGGGTACAAAATAAGAATTAAAGATGAAAATCAATTGATACTGTCCTCTCT
Organism: Solanum acaule; assembly: GCA_036250505.1. Taxonomy (NCBI): domain Eukaryota; kingdom Viridiplantae; phylum Streptophyta; class Magnoliopsida; order Solanales; family Solanaceae; genus Solanum; species Solanum acaule. Next base: position 24,916 of record JAJOOR010002828.1, on the reverse strand, counting down.
TATAAAACCACTCTCAAAATTTTGCTAAGAATCACTCAGTAAACCCTTTGGTAGTGTTTTCACTCTCAGTAATTCCTTCCTCTCTTTCTAAATGATTTTTTCTCACTATCCAAAACTAATTTAAATAAGTCTAAAGTGTCATTGCTCAGGACTATTCGGCGAAGTAAGTTGGGTATCGCTGACGGATTGGTGAATCGTCGATTGCTCTTCATCGCTCTTTCATTTTTCATTTTTTCTTTGTCTGGCTAATATAACTTTAGGCAGTTTAGGTCAGGATGACCGAATGACTCTGCAATTTACACTTTATCCTTCCATCTCGCCCATCAACACTTGCTTGAATCTTCTTTTGTACTTTGGCGACCTGGTTGTCCTTCGCCGACTAGATCAGTGATACGCCAAATATAATTGCCACTCACCGAATTCGCCCCCATTTTATCTCCAGTATTGTGTAACTTTAGGCGGTATCTTAGCGATTTGGCAATTTGGTGGTTCGCCGAATGACATCATCGATTATCTCTTCATTTCTTCATTCTTTTAGCTTGCTTTTTTCTTTTTGTCCAATAGTGTCCATGCTTTGTCTATAACTCCAAATACCTGAAACTCAAGGATTTACATGAGTTATTGGGACAAAATATGCATTTGAGGACACTAAATCCATTAAAATAAAGCCCTAAAAGAGTCCAAATCGTGGACTCATCAACACCCCCAACTTAAACTTTTGCTTGTCCTTAAGTTCAGCAGTGCAAAAAGGATGTCTCAAACAGTGCTACAGAAGACTCAATCATGAATGCACACAAAAAGTTTCAATTTACTTGTGCAAGGATCAATTGTGCACTCAAAGATTCAAGTTGTGACTCACCATTACCAAAGAATCTCAAGCTCACTATACTTGCTGCAAATGCAATCGAGCTCAACAAAGGTATTCAAATGCCCTCACACAAAGAATGATTCCATATTCACACACAATGGTTCAATCATTTGAATTTCCGAAATCAAGATCAACACTCAGACTCACAAAGATAAACACAATGCATGATTTCACCCATTGGTTTGCCCTTATTTTCCAATAGACATTTGCTTCGGCTCACTTAAGATTAAAAAGGTATTTTCAAGGCTTGTAATGAGGCTGAGTGTAATGGTATGATCATTTAGGCTTATAGGCTGAAAATCCTCATGAACGGTGATGTGAAAAGCAATTTCCTTCCTTCTCTTAATCATTTTCATTCAAGCTCAAAAGTCACCTTTTATTCATCTTCCATGAGTCATTGGGAATCCCATTTTCTTTGTATTTTCCACAACTTTATTTCACAACTTTTTCTTTTTCAATCATTTTCTCTATTTCTTTAAATGGAGGGGTTCCATTTTTCTCAACACATGGGCACAACGGACTTCTTTGCATTTACTTGATTTGCCTTATCTTTTCACCACACCCCAACTTATGCTTTTGGCCTAAGTTAGCTATTCAAACCGACCATAGATCATGAGGATTATGGGTAATGGGTCAATAAAAGGTAGCAATGTTACCAAATTTCTTCCAAGAAAAGGTTAAGGCTTAAAGGTTGCTCAAAAGAGGTTCACACACTCACAAGGTAGGCCGCAAAAGAGGCAAAATATCAAATTGGTTCACACTCTTTAAAGTTGCCTAAGATCATCTCATGAAATTGCAGCACTTAGTCAACTGGACCAACGGGGCAAATTTTAGGTATCATCATGCATGGTTTACGGTAAGCTCATCACACAAGGCATTGTTACCAAATTCAAACAAGACTCCACACTTTCGCTAGTGTGCAATGTTCATCACAAGAGACTAGATTTGATAATTGGCTAGTCACAACGAGATGCAAAGAGTTCACATATTGTCTATGCAACTTCAATTGGCCTCATCGTAGCCGCACATTCATTTATATTTGATTATGAGCACTATTTGAGTCATCGGTATTGATCAAAATGATACTCAAATTTGCACAAGAACAACTACATTCCACACAAACAAGGCGTGTTGTCAAGACGATGTGGAGGTTTGCTGAGGACACTGAGCAATCTCCACACCCCCACCAAAAACAGTCAGCATTGTCCCCAATGTGGGTAGAGAGTGAGTATTTATCGCAAATAAACTAAATATGAACAATATATAAAAACTTACAATAATTGAAAACAATCTAGTGTGTAAACAAGTAGAGCAGGGTCACGAGGAATCTTCACTAAATTTCCCAATTGCCAATGGAGTGAAATGGTCGTTGAGTGCTTCGACAATGCTCATAATATTCATCAGATCGCCCTTAGTTCCAATAGACTGCATTCCTAGAGAAGGCAGATCGGCAAAGATGTAGCGGATCACCGAACGCCTCGGTGATCCACATAATGAACTTAAAGCATCGCAGGTCGATCCTTGAGGAACGTTGTCTGGTCTGATTATAAAGGGTGAGGAAAATCGGGTCGCCTAAACACATCGGCGATACGCCGACTAGTCAAGGTATCCCGCTGAATGTTCCAGAGTCTCAGTCTCATTTTTTAGATTCATAAGGTGAACCAAGTCATCCTCGCCGAAATAATTCGGCTACTCGCCAAAAAGACTTTTGTCTCGCTCATGATCCCAACTCCTGCAAAATCAATACACATTATTTAAAACACTAACACTTAGGTTGCCTCCCAAGAAGTGCCTTATTTAATGTCGTGGCACGACGTGGAAATGCTCTCAAGCATGTTCCAGGTACACCACCTCAATCAAAGAAATCTCTAGGAATTCTACAAAGTATAATTTTAAGCCTTTCCCATTCACCTTAAATGCAGGTCCCTCTTGACCCTCAACTTCTATGGCACCATTGGTGAATACTTTTGTCACTCTAAATGGTCCTGACCATTTGGACTTGAGCTTTCCTGGAAAGATTCTAAGTCGGGAATTGTATAGTAACACCCAGTCTCCCACTCTAAACTCCCTCTTAAGGATTTTAGCATCATGCCATTTCTTCATCTTTTCCTTGTAAAGGGCTGAACTTTCATAAGCTCTGAATCTGAATTCATCCAATTCGTTTAAGGAATGCCCTCAAAAATTTCACCAAGGTTGTACTCAGACACCAAAATTTATGAGGCTTCACTCCGAGTTGATTTATACCTTTATATCTTTGTTATATCTTGGATTTTATTTCTATTACATTCCATTAAAAAAGGATTTTGTTTGACATTTTTTAAGTTGGGTTGTCCACCCTTCAATGTGACTCATTAATTTTTCATTTCAGTTACTCCCTTTCAAAAATTAAACTAAAATTGTTTGGCATTTTTTTTTAAAGTTGGGTTGTCCGCCGTTCAATGTTACTCATTTTTTAATATTTTTTTGTGACTTTTTCTTTTATTTAATAAAAAGATTTTTTTTGTTAAATTTGGGTGGTCCGCCCCTCAATGTGACTCATGATTTCTTCATTCTTGTTAAGTTTTCTTTAAATAATAAAAAGTATTTTTTGTTTAATTTGGGTTTCCCGCCTTTCAATATGGCTCATTGGTTTTTCATTCACATTATTTTTCCTTTCAAAAATTCATTTGTTGTCAAAATATAGGTTGTATGCCATATGTGAACGAACTACGCAAATCTGATTCTCATCAATGAGATATGTAGGCAACCCTTATTGGGTTCGGTATTCTTTATTCAAAAGATTCTTTATTTTTTTTTCTTTTTAAAATGATCATATTTTTAGAATCATTTTTTTTGACTTGGTTGGTGCCAACACAGTTCAAGTGTACATGTGAAAAATAATTTGTACAACAGAGAAGATTGACTTTTGATACCTCTCATTCATATTTTTGTTACACGGGAAAATATTATCTTGCATACCTTCAAGATTAGAACAAAACCATATTCATCATTTCATGTGCATTGTGTTGTGAGCTTTTTATTAAATTCAATTGCGTTTCTTTGTTGATATAGAACTTGGCCTAAATGTTTGTTGAGGAGAAATCCTGAGTGATATTTGATTTGAAAAATAATTGTAGGCATTCTTTGACCCGTATGAGCCTTTCAAAGCCTACCAAATGACATCAACCCTTAGTATGTCCCCACTTTAAGCCTTAAGCCTTTTCTTTGGACAACCACACTTTAGCCTATACCTTTTTTGAGTGCTTATACGCACTATCCCCCTTTTGGTCTGACTTTGTTGAGCGCACTGAAGACATGCAAGTTATAAAAAAAGATTCAAAGTTCAAATTTGTCAAAGACAAAGGTTACAAAGTCACTGAAAGTCAAAAATACAAAAATTACTTCAAAGAAAGAAGAAAAAGTTCAAAATTCCCCACAAGTTCAAGCAAGCAAAATTTCAACAAAAGAAGAAGAACACTCCAAACAAACATGGAGAAACTTCAAAAAATGATGAAAAGGGGAAAAAGTCAGACAAGCAAAGTTTCAAAGAAGTCAAAAAGTGCAAAGGAAGGGACAACAAAGAGGATCAAACGTTCAAAACTAACAATGTTGAAAATGTCAATTTAGTGCAATGCTCACGAAGGGAATAAGTCACTTTTATCCTAAATGACTATCCTACCCGTCCCTAAGCCTACATTACAAGCTATTAACATGCCCTACATGATTTTAGTTCAAATGTTCCCACATTAGTGGAGATTTACATGAAGGCCAAGCATATGGTATCACAATTGCATGTGTTGAACATTTTTTCTGAGTGTCAGTATGCTTTTCCAAATGTTCCCAAATCAAAATACTTTAAATGTGTCCAAATTAGGACTTTCTTTGTAGTGAGGGCACTTGAAACATGATGCTAGGTCTAGTTCAAAACCTTTGTTTGTAGCAAGATAAGCGAATCTTGTTGTTACTTAAGTACATTTGAGGTACCACTTGAATCCATAGGAATTACATCGAAATCAATCTCAGTTGAAAGAGAAAGAATTGTGAGTAATTTTTGTACAATACTATTGTTGGTGCTAACCAAGTTAAAATATGTTTCATTGTTCATAAAATAAAAACGGGTTGAAACCAACTTTTCAATATTTGCCCATACCAACTTTGTGGACCATTTCATTGTTGATATTTGTCCATACCAACTTTGTGGACCGTTCATTGTTGATATTTGTCCAAAAACTTTGTGGACCGTTTCATTGTTGATATTTGTCCAAACCAACTTTGTGGACCGTTACATTGTTCATACTTGTCCAAAGTAACTTTGTGGACCGTTTCAAAGTTAAAATTGTATTTTTGGGTCGTCATACCCTTCAAAATGACATTTTTTTTAATTTGGGTCGTCATTCCCTTAAAAATGATATTTTCTTAAATTTTGGGTAGTCATACCCTTCAAAACGTTCATCTTTTTAAATTTAGGTCGTCATACCTTTCAAAATGACATCTTTTAAAAATTAATTTGTTATCTCAAATAAAATGATTCTTTTTCGGATTAGTTTACCATGCCATTTAATGTGACACTTTTTATTTTGTTAGTCAATTTCAAATTGACATTTTTTTATTCATGATGTTATTAAGTTCAAATTGTCCCATTAGTTAATTTCTTTGTTCATATGAGGCCATGTTTGCATATTTTATGTTGCTTTTATGTTACATTGTTATTGCAGATTTTGTGATATACCATTCATATTATGTCCAAGATTGGGTCGTCATCTCCCTTCAAATGGCACATTAAGTTCAAGTTGGGTCGTCCACCTTCCGAAGAGACAAATTAGGTTGTCACCTCGTTCAAAGTGACATGTTATATTCAAATGGGTTGTCTGCCTTCCGCAGAGACACATTGGGTTGTCACCTCATTCATAGTGACATGTTATTTTCAAATTGGGTCGTCTGCCTTTCCAGAAACACATTGGTTTGTCACCTCGTTCAAAGTGACATGTTATATTCAAGTTGGGTTGTCACCTCCATTCAAGTGACTTATTATATTTAACTTGGGTTGTCCGTTTTTCAAAGAGACACGTTGGGTTGTCACCTCGTTCAAAGTGACATGTTATATTCAAGTTGGGTTGTCACCTCCATTCATGTGACATGTTATATTCAAATGGGTTGTCTGCCTTTCAAAGAGACACGTTGGGTTGTCACCTCGTTCAAAGTGACATGTTATATTCAAGCTGGGTTGTCACCTCCATTGAAGTGACATGTTATATTCAAATGGGTCATCCGCATTTCAATGAGACACGTTGGGTTGTCACCTCGTTCAAAGTGACATGTTATATTCAAGTTGGGTTGTCACCTCCATTCAAGTGACATGTTATATTCAAATGGGTCATCCGCCTTTCAAAGAGACACGTTGGGTTGTCACCTCGTTCAAAGTGACATGTTATATTCAAGTTGGGTTGTCACCTCCATTCAAGTGACATGTTATATTTAAATGGGTCATCCGCCTTTCAAAGAGACACGTTGGGTTGTCACCCCGTTCAAAGTGACATGTTATATTCAAGTTGGGTTGTCACCCCGTTCAAAGTGACATGTTACATTCAAGTTGGGTTGTCACCCCGTTCAAAGTGACATGTTATATTCAAGATTGGGTTGTCATCTCCCTTCAAATGACATGTTATATTCAAATTGGGGTCATCTGCCTTTCAAGAGACAAGTTAACTTGTCACCTCGTTCAAAGTGACATGTTATTCACATCATCCTCCTTTCAAAAAGGTACACTACCTTCATTGTGCAATTTTGCAAATAACATCGAAGGTATGTGAATGTTTTCAACAGACGTAGAGTCTTGCTAAAAAGCTCTACTAACGTCTCATTTTGTTTTGTTCAAAATTTATCAAACCAAATTTGGTTTCGTCAACTTTGTTTGACCAGGATCTCTTTCATCGATCCTAATCAAACTAAGGGGTAAGTTGTTGACACCAAATTTTGGTCTGATATTTCTAAAGTTAATACTTTTTAAGTATTTTATTTTTTAAATAGTTCAAAATACATGTTTTGTCATTTTAATGCAATTTGTTGATAATTATCCTTATTCTCAAAGTATTATGATTTTTATCGGTTAATTCTATTTATATTATTTTGTCACAGCCGGTTGAATACGTTCAAATATTTGTTCATTTTTTATAAAATAATTATTTCTGTTAAATTGCATTTTTACATGTCATTGGATACGTTCATTACATTTTTACATATTCATTTTATTTTTGATAATATTATTTTTGATATTTTGTACAGTCCAGAAAATTCATTCACATATGGAAAAGATTCTACAGACAGATATGTTATTAACCGGTAGTTTTGGCCCATGATTTTAAGATAGTGGTATTGTACTATTGCTGGTTTTCAATTCCCTATTTAAAGAATAGTTTGTTCTTTAAGTTAATGGGTGGTGAAATTTTTTTTAGATTAGGGTTAAGAATTTTCCGATTTTTATTCACAAAAAGGTTTCACTTTTCATTAATTTTCCGGTCACTACCACCTCGGATTCCAGCCCCTATTTAAAGAATAGTTTGTTCTTTAAGTTAATGGGAGGTGAGATTTTTTTTAGATTAGGGTTGAGAATTTTCAGATTTTAATTCACAAAAAGGTTTCACTTTTCATTAATTTTTCGGTCACCACCAACCCGGATTCCTGCCAAGCTCTGGCAAACCCAACCCCCATTTTTTGTCTTCCTTTTCCAGTGGCCTTGCCACTGTTTTCATCACCCTCTCTTTACTTCCATTTTCCAGCGAGACCCTGATCTCCCAACTCCCTTTTCTCTCTCTTCCTCACTGCCTTCTTCGTCCCAAATAAGCCCATCTCCTCCAGCTCCAGCAAACTAACCATCGTGAACCACCAAAGAACAACTAGGGAATTAGCCTCTGAAACCCTCTCTTTATTTTCCCATTTTTCGAACCAGAAACAACACCCAACCAGACCACCCAAGCCCTTCAAGATCCCCTTCTCCTTCTCCGATTCTACAGCGACCAACAACAGTCAAGCAACCCCACGCAATCTCAAATCTTGCCTGAAACCAGCAACCATCACCCATTTTTCAGCCAGCAAACAAGACTCAAAACAACCTTTCTCTGCCTCACGCTACCAGATCACCACCACCACCTAAACCCCCATTTGCCCTTCTTCTTCAACACATAAAAACCAACAGTCCTAAACCTCCGACCAAAATCCCATCCCCGTTTTCCCCTTTTGCTCGCTACAACAAGTAGCTCCGGTGAGGAGCTTCAATCTCCGATTAACCGAAGTTAAAGAGTCAGTTCCCTTCCCCCTTTTCCCTTTTCAATTTTTCGTTGTTTTGTATGTTTTGCAGGTATTTATATCTCCATTTTCCGGTGAAATCAGTGAACTCCCATTTCAGTCAGACTCCACCACCGCTGCCGACATTAGCAAAAATCAGCCACCAATTTGTTTCTTTTTCAGTAAATTTCTTCTTCTCCAATGTCTATTTAGTATTTGGTAGTGCACTCTTTCCTCTTAGTTTCTTTATTATCATTTTTTTTAGAATTGTTTGCCGGTCTTAGTGACCTTCTATTGAATTCATTCTTTATTATTTTGGTTTGTTTTGCTCATTAATTGTTGTCGGTTAATTTTCAATGGTAGTTGTATAATTACCTTTGTTATGTTTCATAGTTGACTTTATTGATTATTTTGTTGATTTAGTTGTTAACTTTTAATTATTTTGGTAAGAAAATTTATTCCAGTAAGCTTTAATATTGTGGTTTATAACTTATTATATTTAATTCTCATGATTTGTTTATTGTTATTGCTATGACCTATGGGGTTGTGTTTCCTTAGAATTTTTTTTTCCAGATACATTTCCTTTGTTTTGGCTATTTTTATTTTGTCTTTTACTTAACAAATTAGTTAAATTGGACAATGAAAAAATCTCTCCGTCAGTTTTGGAGGCCTCTCCATTTTAAAAGACGAAAATTTAGTTTAAGTTAATATATTTTGTATGTTAAAATGGCCAATGAAGAAATTACCATCGATTTCCAAGGCCTTTCATGTTAATAAGACAAATTTTTATTTTTAAGTTATTATTTGATTTATTCATATTTATTCATTACTAACACTTTTACTAAGTGTCTTTACAGGTACCCGGAGGTGCTTCGCATTGAATCTATTCGAATGAAGTTCGAATTATACTTTTTTATTCATTATTTTGTATATATCGATGTTAGGCAAACCTTAGGACGTTTCTTATATTGTTTGTTTTATTTTATTACTTGTGTTTATCACATGTTTACTATACTTGTATATTTGTTTTGATCTCCTCCTCAATTTGAAAAAATGAACTCAGTCGGGACCCACATTTGTGGATTTCGAAAGATGCCTAACACCTTCCCTTCAAAATAACTTGAACCCCTTACCTAGAATCTATTGGTTTCATAGACATTTATTTTAAGTTAATTTATTAATCAGTTTCCTAGTTTTCCTAAAAACTAGGTGGAGACTCCCTTTTCCCTTTTACCCCCTTTTACCTTTTAAAAATAATTGAATTACTATTTTTTGGTGAGTCACCACGATATTGCGCTCTCTCAAAGGATGTCAACACCATAAGCTAAATCAGCTCATAATCACATAATCACACCCCAAGAATTGAGGTTTTAGCTAGACATCATAAAAAGGTAAAAACTGTTATTGAATTGAATTTCTATCAACTGGGTAATAGTAATTTCATACTTACAATGTCCCAATTCAAATAATCTCAAAGACCCACTTCAAATTTCTCAAAAGTTAAAAACTTCGATTCTTCAAAGCTTAGGACTCTTGGAGCTCAAAACTCATTAATACTCAACTAAGATTACTAATTCCTAATAAACTAAATGTTCAAAAATGTATTTATAGTCGCCAAAAATGTGCTGCAAAGAGTCACTCAATGAATTAAGTTGGGCTCGCAGAATCACTCGGTCAGCCGCCCTTTGGTCACTTCCATCGCCCTTTTGACTTGGCATTCAGTATCCTCAAGGTCTGCAACTTTGGGCGATCTAGCACTGCATCGTGGAACTACTCAGCGATCCGCCGACTTCTCCTTTCATTTGCCGACTTGGTTTCTTCCTTTAGAGACTGGCACACTAGAGCTTTAGGAAGTCAGATAGATATTCGGCGACTCGCCAAGTGAACTTGGCGATCACCAGGCTTACTTTGTTCATCCTTGCAACCTATTTTGTTCCTTTTTGCTTGTTAGTGTCCTTGCTTTATTCATCAATTACATTCCTGAAAATCAAGGATTTTACATCAGTTTTTGGCACAAAATAAGCATTTGAGGACACTAAATCTATATAAACGAATCCCTAAATGAGTCCATATTTCGGACTCATCAACACCCCAAACTTAAACTTTTGTTTGTCCTTAAGTAAAACTCAAGTTCAGTAGTTGAAAAAGGATATCTCAAACAGTGCTACAAAAGACTCAATCATGAATGCACACAACAAGACTCAACTTACTCACGCAAGGATCAATTGTGCACTCAAAGAGTCAAGTTGTGACTCACTATTACCAAAGGTTCTCAAGTTCACAATACTTGCTTCAAATGCAAGTTCAAGCTCAACCAATGTACTTAAAGCCCCTCACAATAAAGATGATTTCACTTTCACACACTTTTTCACAATTTATAGTTCTGGAATCACAAACAACTGTCACACTCACAAAGATGAACACATGTATGACTTCACCAATGGGTTTGCCCTTATTTTCCAACCAACATTTATTTAAGCTCACTCAAGATCACAAAGGTCTTTTCAAGGCTTGTAACGGGGCAGAGTGTAAAGGTATGGTCATTTAGGATCAGTGGCGCAATTTTGATTGATATAACATTATCAAAGACACTTCATCCAATTCTAAGCATCAAGGAATTGTGAATCAGTATATAACCCAACTAAATGAGTTGGGATCGAATCCTACAGGGAGCGGTACGTGTTTCAAATTCAATTGGGAAGTATGACCATGTTCAAATCAGTCATATGAATAAAAATTATCGAATAAAGACAACATTTAAATCATGGGGTGACACGAATGTCAGATGGGGGATTTTAGTTTGAAAGTATCAAATACAGACAGCAGCAAACAAGATGAATTAACAATAATGAGATGGGTTTTTGGGATGTGATCGATTATAGGCTAATGTAGACATATGGGTAATTGCAACTATTAGAAAATGACTAGATATCAGTGAGTAAGCTAGGCTATAAGGGAGGTAACTTTTCTCTCGAACTATAAACCCCCAATCAAGTTGATTTCTCTCGAACATCAACAAGCATGAAAAATAAGAACAACCCACACCTTAGTCCATTCACTTTCTCGAGCTGAATGTGTGTGATTGGGATTAGGATTCACTCTCTCGAGCTAAACCCAGGACAACCCAACATCCACAGACCATCAACGAAGAACCTTAGTTCTAAAACCTCTCTCTCGAGCAAGCAAAGGACACAAAGGCAGAACTGCATTTGCAACTATAATTTTTAAGTTAAACCACAATAAATGATTGAACTCACTTTTAAATAGGATTTAAACTAACAATTAGCAATACACATAAGCTAAATCAGCCCATAATCACACCCCAAGAATTGGGGTTCTAGCTAGACATCATAAAAAGGTAAAAACCATTACCGAATTGAGTTTCCATCAATAGGGTAACAGTAATTTTGTCCTTACAATTCTCCAATTTGAATAATCTCAAAGACCCACTTCTAAATTCTCAAAAGTGAAAAACTTCGATTCTTCAAAGCTTAGGAAAAACTACAGAAAACTATCTCTGGAGCTCAAAACTCAATAATACTCAACTAAGATTACTAATTCATATCAAACTAAATGTTCAAAAATGTATTTATAGTCGCCAAAAATGTGCTGGGAAGAGTCACTCGGTGAAGTAAGTCGAGATCACCGAACCACTCGGTGAGCCACCCTTTGGTCACTTTCATCGCCCTTTTGCCTTGGCGTTCAGCATCCTCAAGGTCTGCAACTTTGGGCTATCTAGCACTGCATTATAGAACCACTCAACGATCCATTGACTGCTCCTTTCATTCGCCGTCTTGGTTTATTCCTTCAGAGCTTGGCACACTGGAACTTTAGGCGGTCAGATAGCCATTCGATGACTCGCCAAGTAAACTTGGCGATCACCAGGCTTACTTTCTTCATCCTTGCAGTCCGTTTTGTTCCTTTTTTCTTGTTAGTGGCCTTGCTTTGTTCCTCAAGTCACATTCCTAAATCTATATAAATGAAGCCTTAAATGAGTCTAAATCTCAGACTCATCAGACTTCGATTGAGAAGGCAGAGCTAGCAACTTACCAGTTGAAGAATGTTGCTCAAGTATGGTATACTCAATGGAAGACTAATAGGTTGGTATGAGCGGGTCCTATAGAGTGGGAAGTGTTTAAGTCTGCATTTCTTGATAGCTTTTTTCCCCGAGAGCGGAGGGAAGTGAAGGTGGAAGAATTCATCAACCTTCTTCATGGAGGTATGAGTGTCCAAGAATATTCTCTAAAATTTACTAAATTGTCCAAGTATGCTCCGGCTTTGGTAGCAAATTCAAGGGACACGATAAGTAGGTATTTAACGGGTGTGTCTAGATTGGTGAGAAAAGAATGTCGTTCGGCAATGCTTCATGATAATATGGATATCTCACACCTCATGGTATATGCCCAAAAAATAGAGGATGAGAAACTCCAAGACAAGAGTATGGAGGCGAAGACAGAAAGGACCGATAATGGAAATTTTTCTAAGGGTCAAGGGCGACAAAGGTTCAAAAGGAGGTTCTCTAATCAAGGCCCCTCTAGTGCTCCAAGGGACAACAAATATATGGTGTCTAACCCTAAGCCTCAAGGAGGCAATAGTGGTGGATCTTATATGGTGAGGCCTACTTATGCTAAGTGTGGTAAGCAACATGAGTGTAAGTGCCTTATCAGTATGGATGGTTGTTATGGTTGTGGGAAGAGTGGTCACATGATGAGGGATTGTCCCATGCTTAAGGTTCAAGGAAGAGAGGCCAAGCAAGCTCTTCCTAGTGGTTCTAATTTTGATGCTCCTAAGAAGAACCACTTCTATGCTCTCCAAACCCGAGGTGACCAAAAGAGTTCCCCGGATGTGGTGACATGTATGTTGAAAGTCTTCTTTATTGATGTTTATGCTTTATTGTAGAAGATTTGTTGAGGGATTTTCCTCCATTTCTTCTTCTTTCATGGCTTTGACTCAAAATAAAGCTAAATTTGTGTGGTTGGAAAATTGTGAAAAAAGTTTTCAAGAATTGAAAGATAGACTTACTTCCGCTCCCGTGTTGACCTTATCAGAAGGTACGGATGGTTTTGTAGTATATTGTGATGCCTCTCGGGTTGGGTTGGGATATGTGCTCATGTAAAATGGTAAAGTAATTTCCTATGCATCAAGGCAAATCGAAATTCATGAAAAGAACTATCCGACCCATGATCTTGAACTACCGGCGGTGGTGTTTGCCTTGAAAATATAGAGGCATTATCTATATGGTGTACATGTGGATGTTTACACCGATCATAAGAGTCTCCAATAAATGTTTAGCCAAAAAGACTTGAACTTTCGGCAAAGTAAATGGTTAGAATTTTTGAAGGACTATTACTTGAGTGTCCTTTATCACCCGAAAAAGCTAATGTGGTGGTGGATACTCTTAGTAGATTGTCCATGGGTAGTATGGCTCATGTAGAAGATGAAAAGAAGGAATTGATTCGTGATGTGCAAAGGCTGGCCGAGCTAGGTGTTCATCTAGTAGATTCCCCCAAGGGTGGTGTCACGGTCCACAATGGTTCTGAATCGTCCTTTGTGATGGATGTTAAGGAAAAACAACACCTTGATCCTATGTTGTTTGAATTGAAAGAGTTGGTACTTTGAAAGTCCGTTGAGGATTTCTCCCAAGGGGGAGATGGGGTGCTTAGGTACCAAGGTGGTTTATGTGTTTTGGATGTTGATGGCTTGAGGGAGCAAATTTTAGAGGAGGCTCATGGTTTTAGATAGTCTATTCATCCGGGAGCCACTAAGATGTACTGTGATCTATGGGAAGTCTATTGGTGGAATGTCATGAAGAGATATATTGCAAGTTTTGTAGCCAAATGTCTGAATTGTCAACAAGTTAAGGACGAGTACCATAGACCGGGAGGCTTGTCCCAAGATATAGGCATTCCCACTTAAAAGTGGGAAGATGTTAGTATGGATTTTATTGTGGGCTTGTGATATACCATGAGCTTACGATATTTTTAATACATATCACTTAAGAGTTGTGTGTGTCTAGGACCATTTTGTATTGGAATTAATGTTTATTCTATTATATTTAGAGGAAATAGGCTTGTATGAGGTCGAGAGAGAGACAACTGAAATTCTGTAGAAGTGGCTACCCACGGAAGTGTACCCACGGAAGTGAGCTATGGACTATTGGTCCTGTCACGGTCCGTTATTGGGCTGGCGTGGAATGATACAAAGGGAAATCTGACCAAATGTGGAAGTACGGAAGAGAGTCAGGGACCGTAGGTCGACCCACCAGCCGTTATGCACAACCGTCGATTGATTCAAAGATTGTGAGTTCCAGTACCTGAGGAAATGTTCTAATTGTGGAGCCACGGAAGGGGACCCACGTCCGTACTGTGCATGTCCGTCGTTTCTGTCTAAAAGTTGAAGGTTCCAGCTTCTGAGAAAAAGTCTAAGTCTTGAGCTATGGAAGAGACCTATGGACCGTAAGTCGACCCACTGTCCGTAAGTCAGTCTCGTCGATCGAAGTCACGTCTAACAGTTTATTTCCTTATTTCGTTTCCTTTTTATTTAGGACATGTTTTTTTATAAATAGGGTATGTAAAACTCATTTTTTGGAGTTAGACATTATTGGTTTACTTATATTTTTTCGTATTCTCCTGTGGAATTAACTTTGCAACTTTAGCAATTTGATTTCCCAAGTTTGTTTTACAAGATTTTGATTTTGCAATTTTATTCGAGATTCCGGGTTTCATCTACTCAATACGTAAGTTCATGAATTCTTTTTCTACAAATATGAATTGTGTTCTTGCAAGCATGATTAACTAAATCCAGAACTAGAGTTGTGGGAACCATGAGCGAATAACAACTTATGAATAATAACTAAGTAATTCTTGACTAGTGTTGATGCATGTATTGGTAATTCTTTCACTTAGAAATCTTTTTAACGAGTGCACGCGTTAGAACTCGCCTTGTTGCTACTTGTCGGACCAAGGAGGTAGTTAATAAGAAAAGAATTATCAACAGAGATTTAGTGTGATACTATCTAATAGTCTAATGTCAATTAGTGCGAGGGTGAAAACTAAGCCATACATTGATGTGATGTCTAATCTGAGGTAAAGGTAAGGGTTAGTAAATTATACACACGTAGCCAGACCAAGGTGCAGGGTGAAATTCTCTATTTGGTGGACCAAGCACTTAGGGATACATAACTTACCATTTTGCATGTGATACACTAGGAGAGGATTACTATTATTAGGATTACCACGTTATGAGCTTATGGGGAACACATACACCCTAGTCTCTATCTCTTATTGATAAAAATAAAGTTTGAATCTTGCTCACTTGTTACTCAACAATCAATTAGTTATTTGTTACACAAACTCCCTCCCTCCCTTTACTTACTTGTCTCGACAATAAGTTGACTAAACGAATATAATCGTGAGTTAAGTTTAAGTCTAAACCATATTCCTCCTAGGATCGACTCTAACCTACAAGTTGGGTTCTTTACTTGATAATGATCGCTTATAATTCTATAGGGAGGTGTAATTTGAGCGTATCAAATTTTGGCGCCGCTGCCGGGAAATAAGGCTTTTTGATTAAGTTTAACTACATTATTAAACTTTAGTCAATTATTTCCTAATTTTACTTTTACTTTTGTTTTGTTTTCTACAGGTTTCTACTTTAGTGTATGCCACGTACACGGAGTCGAGGTGAACCATTGACCCCATATGATCTAGAGTTGATCAGAACTTTGAGAAGGATGAATAATCAAGGGGTCCAAGAAAATCCAATCAGTGGGAATCTAGGTCATCAGTTGAGTTGAAGCCTCATGTGGTTGTTAGTGAGAATGCGCAGGTTCATGGCGATGACTTACTTGGATATGCATTAAGGGTGCAAAATCCTCCAGAACCAAGGCTGCAAGATACCTACAGGGTCGAGTTTAATACTGTTGAATTTGAAGGACTGATTGTTCTCCCTCCAGTACCTCTGGGGCACACATTCGTGGTGACTAGTAGTTTGATGCAGATGCTTACATTAAGGAGTTTGTTTTCTGGTATGGCTTCAGAAGATCCGCATGCGCACATGGCCAAGTTGAGAGATGTTTGTAAGAGTTGTGTGGGGCGACCGGAGTTGGATATGAACGTCATAGGGTTGAGAGTCTTCCCTCTATCATTGACCAGTGATGATGTTATATGGTTTTCTGAGCTTCCGTACAACTCTATTCCTACATGGGATCAATTGCACAAAGTGTTCATGGCCAAGTATTTTTTGTTGTCAAAGAAGTTGAACCATAAAGATAAACTCAACAACTTCATAGAACTACCTGGAGAGTCTGTGAGTAGTTCATGGGACAGGTTCACTACATTCATTAGAAGTGTTCCAAACCACCGCATTGATGATGAGTCACTGAAGGAGTATTTCTACAGAGATGACAATGGTAAGGCAGTGCTTGATACTATTGCTGGAGGATCATAGGGTGAGTGCTCTTTTGAGGAGATCGCTGAGATTCTGGAGAAGATTTCCTGAAACAATAAAGCATGGTGCACTCGAATGTCTAACACTGGAAGGAGCACATTTGCAGTACAAGCTGCACCTAGTCAATCTGCTGATGACATTCTTGAAGTAATGGCTCAGATAAGGACAAAACTTGGGTTGGTATTGAAGCATGTAAGCAGAGGTCCAGAAAAGTTAAATGTGGTGAATTAATTGACTAGGAATCCACCACTACCGTAAGAGGAATGTTACTATGAGGAGAATGCTTACTTGGTGAATCATCATACGGGGGTTTTCGAGCCAACGCCCAAGGTTCCAACTCGGATAATTGGAGCCAAGGTCGGAACTATGGCAACTACAACCAAGAGGGTAACTATGCCTGGGATAGGAACTACAATCATGAGAACAACTACAACTGGAACAACTGTGGCAATAGGAATGATAGAGTTGGGCCTTATATTTCTCCACAAAATTGAGAATCTAGCAATTGGAAAGTTGGGGGTAGTATGTCACGGATTGAGAATATGATGCAGAAGATGATGAAGAAGTTTGATTTGACTGATGAGAATGTGAAGGAGATGCGAAATGACTTGTCTGGAATCGATCAAAAAGTTGATGCCCATGCAGAATCGATCAAGAAACTTGAGCAGCAGATGAATCAGTTGTCCACTACAGTCAACTCACGTCAGCCTGGTACACTTCCTAGCAACATCATCCAAAATTCAAAGAACGATGGGAATTGTATTGAAGTCACTACTCGAAAGGGTAAGCAGACCATTGATCCGCCTATGCCGTCTGATGTCGAAATTGTGGTTGAGAAAGATGATGATGAGATTAAGGTTACTGGAGAGTCCAAGAATGCTACAGAGAAGGAAGCGGAGATAACCCAAAAAGTTTTCCCAATGCCTAGACCTCCACCTCCATTCCCACAGAGGTTGATAAAGAAGAATGAAGAAGGGAAATACCGCATGTTTATTACTATGTTGAAATAGCTTTCCATCAATGTTTCGTTGATAGAAGCTTTGGAGCAAATGCCTGGGTATGCGAAATTCATGAAATATTTGGTGACGAACAAGAGGGCCATGAGTTTTTAAGATGATGATAGGTTGCAACATTGCAGTGCTATTGCTACTCGGTCACTTGTGCAGAAGAAAGAGGATCTTGGAGCACTATTCCATGTACCATTTGGTTATTGCATTTTGCGAAGGCGTTGTGTGATTTGGGTGCTAGTATTAATCTGATGCCATTATCTATTTACAAGAAGTTAGGTTTAGGGGCTCCAAAACCGACTACGATGCGATTACTCATGGCCGATAGAATTTTGAAGAGGCCCATTGGTGTTCTCCAAGATGTACTTGTGAAGGTGGAGTCATTTATTTTTCCGGCAGATATTATGATACTAGATTGTGAGGTTGATTTTGAGGTTCCCATCATCCTAGGGAGATCATTCCTTGCCACTGGGGGTTCCTTGGTCGATATGGAGAAGGGGAAGATGAAGTACTGATTAAATAGTGAAGAGGTAACTTTTAATATCTGTAGGTCCATGAAGTAGGAAAGCGATCTCAAATTAGTGTCTATGGTGAATCATATTGTGGGGCGAGGTTCTGATGTATCTATTGAAGAGAGGTTGGGTATCGATGCATTGGCAGCGGTAATGATGAATTTTGAGGGTGATGGTATTGAAGACTATGATGAATTGGTCGCCGCACTTGATAGGTTTGAATTCTGTTCGAAACCAAAGAAATTGGAGCTAGATATGAAGAATCGCGACTATCCATCACAAAATCATCTGTTAAAGAGGCTCCGAAATTAGAGCTTAAGGCTCTACCATCACATTTGTATTCTTGGGGAGATGTGGTACTTTACCAGTCATCATTGCGGCAAATTTGAGTGAGGTTTAAGTTGAGGCATTGGTTTCTATGTTGAAAAGGTTCAAGAGGGCTATTGGGTGGACTATTGTGGACATTATTGGTATTCTCTTGGCATTTGTTCTCATAAAATCCAATTCATTCCGGATCACAAGCCTACTATCGAGCACCAAAGAAGAATAAATTCACCTATGCAAGAGGAAGTGAAAAAGGAAATCATCAAGTGGTTGGATGATGCAGTCATTTATCCGATGTATGTCATGCTCAATGTGTGCCCAAGAAAGGTGGGATTATTGTGGTACCTAATGCGAGAAATGAGCTTGTTCTGAAATGGCCCGTGACTGGATGGATAGTGTGCATGGACTACAAGAAATTAAATTCTTGGATAGAAAAGGACCACTTCTCTATGCCATTCATGGATCAGATGTTGGACCGCCTTGCTGGTAAGGGTTGGTATTGCTATCTTGATGGTTATTCGGGATACAATCAGATCTCCATAGCCCTGGAAGACCAATAGAAGACCACATTCAGTTTCCCTTATGGGACTTTCGCAGTCAAACGAATGTCATTTGGGTTGTGTAATGCTCCTGCGACCTTTCAGCGGTGCATGATGTCGATATTTTCTAATATGATGGAGGACACTATTGAGGTATTTATGGATGATTTCTCTGTGGTAGGTGACTAATTTAATGATTGTTTGGATCATTTGGCCGAGGTACTTAAACGGTGTGAAGAGTGCGATCTTGTGCTCAATTGGGAAAAGTGTCACTTCATAGTGAAAGAGGGGATCGTTTTGTGTCATCAGATTTCTAAGAAGGGTATCGAGCTTGATAGAGCAAAAGTCGAGGTAATAGAAAGCTTCCACCACCTATCTCTGTTAAAGGTGTTAGAAGTTTTCTGGGGCATGCAAGCTTTTATAGGAGGTTTATCAAGGGTTTCTCCAAAATTGCACACCCATTGTGCAAATTGCTCGAAAATGAGTGGAAGTTTGATTTTGATGATGCTTGTTGATGAGTCAACAAATTGGACTCATTTAGATCTTTATTTTAATAGAAATAGTGTCTATGAATGCTTATTTTGTCTCAATATCTGATGAAAACTCTTAAGTTTTTGAAGTTTTAATGAAGCATGGACATATAGGCGCAAAAAGGAACAAAAAGGGCTGAAAAGAATGAAGAAATGAAGACCGGACGATCACCGAGTCCGCTTGGCGGATCGCCGAAGGGACACACTTCGCCCTATGTTCCAGTATGTGAAATCCTAAAGGAAGTGGATCAAAAGGCGATGAAAGGAGCAGTTGGCGCTTCACCGAATTGTTCCGCGAAGCAGTACTATACCGCCCAATGGTCTAGAACGTGAAGACGCTAAAGGCAAGCATGAAACAGCGATGAAACTGAAGAAGGGTGAGTCGCCTAGTAAGTCGGGGAACTAGACTAACTGCCCCGAACTATCTGCCAGCACTAATTTTTTATGGCTATAAATACTAAAATCTTGATTAATTTTAAGACAGACGATTATTATTGTGATTTCCATAATAGAATAGTAAGGGTTTTTGGGAGAGTTGAAGAAGGAAGGGTTTCATCTTCCCCAAGTTGGAAGTGGGTCTTCTCCATTCTTCTTCCTTTGCTTAAATCAAGGTTTAACTTCTTATACCCTTTTGATTTTTGTATCATGTTAGGTGTATTTTGTTATATCTTGATGTGTGGCTAAAAACCCCTATTCTTGGGGTGTGATTTAGCAAATATGGGTTGATATTCTTGTTGGGTTTTTCTTGCTGATAGGTTAGATGTACTTTAATGGTGAGTTTACCTAGTGGTTGTTGTTGAATCTAATGGGTTTTTAGTTGCAAATACAAATCTACCCATGTGTTTTCGGCTTGCCCAAGAGTGAGGTCGCGAAACCAAGACCACTAAACTGATGGCCTAAGGAGTGGGTCGATATGAGGTTCAGCCCGAGAGGGTGAGCCCTAGTCCCATATCCTAACACTCAGCTCGAGAGAGTGAGTTGGGTAAGGCGTAGGCTGGTCTTCATACGGCAAACAGGTGTGAGAGGAACCCATTTGAAACGGGATAAGTTTCCCGAGAGGGAACTTATTTCCACCTAAAGCTTAGCCTATTCACTATTATCTTGAAAATTTCCTATTGAAAGCATGTACCCAACGATTTATCTCAACTTGTATTGCGATCACACCCCAAGAACCTTTCCCCATACTTGACTTTCTTTTTAATTTTTGTTGTTTTTAACTAATTGTGACAAAACCCCCATTTGATATTTGACACTTTTCTGTCATCCCCTTTTATTTACTATGTTTTGACTCGTTAATATCTTCATCTACGACTAGTTAGAACTAGATTTTATTTTTCTATTAATTCTCAAAACCACTCCCTTGGGACACGAACCCAACCCTTGGTTGGGTTACTAAATTATCAACGATCGTAGACACTCATATCGCAGGATAGTGTCGCTAGTCATGATAAGCATCACTTGTCTGAGTTCATTTGGAGAGTTGAAGGAAAAGCTAGTTTCCGCACCTATCATTATTTCACCGGATTAGGGGTAACCGTTTGAAGTGATGTGTAATGTGAGTGGAGTGGCGCTTGGTGTAGTATTGGGAAAAACGTGGGAGAAGATTCTTCATCCTATTTACTATGCTAGGAAAGCTCTAAATATGGCCCAAAAGAACTATACAGTGACGGAACAGGAACTCCATGCTTCGAGAAATTTTGATCCTACTTGCTTGGTACTAAGGTCATAGTGCATACTGACCATTTTGCATTTAGGTATTTGATGGATAAGAAGGATGCAAAACCGAGGTTGATTAGATGGGTATTATTGCTGCAAGAGTTCGATTTAGAGGTGAAAGATAGAAAGGGGACAGAAAATCAAGTTGTCGATCATTTGTCCAGATTAGAAGAGGAAGCTATGCTCAAGCTAAGAGATGGGGCTGAAATTAATGATGTGTTTCCAGATGAACAGGTATTTGCAGCTTCTTATGATCTTATTCCTTGGTTCGCAAACTTTGCTAACTACTTGGCAAGTGATCTGGTTCCATCGGATTTGTCTTTTCACAAAAGGAAAAAGGTTATGCATGATGTGAAGAAGTTCTTTTGGGATGAGCCTTATTTGTTCTGTATTTGTGCTGATGGGATTATTCATCGCTGTGTGCCCGAGGTTGAGATGTGAGTATACTAGAGGCGTGTCATTCTTCGCCTGTTGGTGGGCATCATAGTGGTATTCGGACTGCGCATAAGATTTTGCAATCTGGGTATTACTGGCCTACCATCCACCAAGATACTCATAATTTCGCCAAGTCTTGTGATCGTTGCCAAAGAGAAGGAGGAATTTCAAAGAGGCAAGAACTACCTACGCATCCAATTTTGGTGATTGAGTTGTTTGATGTATGGGGCATTGATTTTATGGGTCCATTTGTGAGTTCACATTGGATGAAGTATATTCTTGTTGCGGTTGATTATGTATCGAAATGGGTGGAATCAATTGCGCTTTCAAATAATGAAGTTAAAAGTGTCACCGCATTCCTGAAAAAGAATATCTTCTCTAGATTTGGTACACCTAGGGCTATTATCAGTGATGGAGGTTCCCACTTTTGTAATAAGTTATTCAAGCCCTTGCTAGACAAATATGGAGTCCGTCACAGTGAAGCCACTCCTTACCATCAGTAGTCTAGTGGGCAAGTTGAAGTGTCCAACAGAGAGATCAAGCAAATCCTAGCTAAGACTGTGAATGCAAATAAAACCGATTGGTCAAGGAGGCTTGATGATGCTCTATGGGCCTATCGCACCGCATTCAAGAGTCCCATAGGTATGTCCCCCTATTAATTTGTATATGGGAAGTCTTGCCATTTGCCGGTAGAGCTAGAGCATAAGGCTATGTGGACGTTGAAGAACTTAAATTTGGATTGGGGTGCCGCAATGAGTCAAAGAGTGAATTACGTGAATGATCTTGATGAGTTTCGCCTAAAAGCTTATGAATGTTAAGCCTTGTACAAGGAAAGGATGAAGAAGTACCATCATCAAAACATTGAAAAGCGTGAATTTGTCGTGGGTGATCTGGTGCTTCTATTCATTTCAAGGTTGCGCTTGTGTGCTGGCAAGCTCAAGTCCAAGTAGTCCTAACGATTGCTACATGTGCAGGGATGAAAAGCCAAATCTGCAAAAAAGTTTGTTGCAGAGGTCTACGGACCCCATCGACGGTCTGTGGTTCCATCCACAGACCATGAATGGCGTTCGTAGATCCCATGTAAGTAGCCTAATTTTACTAAGTGTTGAGTGACCTACGATCTGTAGGTCGACCCATGGCCCGTAGATGGGGTTTCGTAGGTCCAAAGTTAGGGTTTTGTCGACCCGACCCGGACACCCCTTTTAATAAAAACTCTTCAATTCAAATACACCACCCATTACCCCAATTCCCTCCTAACCGTTTCTAACCCATCCAAATCCCATAAATCCCCCAAATCACTCTCCTTTCCCATAATTATATTCTCCTCTCCCATTATTCCATTCTTCTCTACCAAAAGTCATCACTTTTTCCCTTCACCAAAGAGTTCAAGGTCCAGGTTCGGTGTCAAAGATTCGAAAAAGGTCTAAGGAGTTTATTGCCTCACACAATCACCCACTTCCAATGCTTGTAAGGTAAACGACTTCACCTTAACTCTGAATTTTAGTATTCATTGTTCAATATATGAAGTCACGAAGTGGGTCTTACATGATAAACTATAGTTATCATGCAGTTTTGACTTACGGTTTGTTGGGTTGTTTCTGTAGGAGATTGCATGATAAACTATAGTTAGAAACAACCTTGGGATGATAGAATGTGATTGTGTTGTCGTTGCAATCAAATAACTCAGGGTAAATAGTCTAAATGGCAGTTTCGACTTAGGGTTCCTAGTTTTGTATGCTACAAAAGTTAAATAACGAATAATCAGAACCCTAGAGATGACAAACTATCATAAATTATGTTGAAATGCATGATTAGACTTAGGTTGATTGTTTGAATTGTTGAAAAAATGGTCTAAAAATTAGGCATGTCTGATACCTGGCACAGATCTGACCCACGAGACCCCATCCACAAATCGTAGGTCAGGTCCGTGGGTCTGTTGCACATGAAAAATCCTCTAGGTGAGAAACCACGGAGGTGGACTACGGTCCATAGGTCAACCTACGGACCGTTATGCACATCCATGGTTCCCATCAGAGACCCAACTTTTTGGGATCTCTGACCTATGGAAGGGACCCACGGACAATAGGTCACCCTATGGACTGTAGGTAGTCACTGATGCTACTGCCCAGAATTTTTTTAGTTTTTGATTTGGTTCATACATTGTTCTAAAAAAGATTCGACTGTGTTATGAGTTTGTTTTGGTACTAACTAAGCCTCCACAGGTACAATGGCTCCCAAGAAAGCTTCAGTCTATGCCGCAAGGGGCAAGTCCAAATCAGTGGCACCAACCCTTCGACTAATTGATGAAGATACTGATGCGGAGACTGACCCTGCATATGTCCCACCCACTACTAGGACATCCCCTACGACACCACGCACCACATGGAATCAATCCCTGTAAGTGGTTTCCGACGTAGTCACTGCCTCCTAGTCTGATGATGAGGATACACTGATCGGTTCACTGGCTGTTTCTAAGTCCGCTTCTGATTCCAACTTCGGTTCCGGCTCCACATCTTGCTCCAGTTCTAATGGCGCCAACACCTCACCCTTTGAGGCTAATAGTGTAGATGACATACTAGTGCCTCCAATTATCGATCCTGCACTAGTTCCTGAGGAGCCAAACAAATGGTTCGTGAGTGGCCAGTGGCAGATATACAAAGATGGTATTGTCTGAGAAGCTGAAACGACCCCAAAAAAATGCCCGAAAATGTGCTTCGGAAACACCAATAATTATAATTTCCATATATCTCAAAATATGTGCATGATGTCTGAAATTCGACTTCATATTCTTATTCATGGCGTCAAATTGAGTGGGAAATGGGTCTAACCCGAATTTTAGAGCAACTGTATCAAAATTCGAAAATCGCAAATAATGCGATTTGGAGGGTCAACTTTAAAGGAGCATATGTCTTAGCACAAAAGGAACTGGGAGGGCCACAACCTATTAAATTAAAGCTCTTTGAGTTAGCTTTCCAGCGCACTTGGTTTCACCTCATTCCGAGTTCGGATGAGGGAGTTGTGACCATTTTCATAAAACCTGTCTGTGCAGATTTGCAATTTCCAGTGAGCTTTTTTTTAGCCTATTTTGGGGACGTTTTTTATAAAAAGGGGATATGTCCCATACTTAGACTTTTTTTTTTAACTTCAAAAACACTCTCTAAGCCTCTCCAAAATTCCACCAAGATCCTCAACCAAATTCAAACATCTCAAGCTCTAATTCCGGATTCAAGACTCAATCTCAAGCTTCAATTCTCCATTCCAATCTTCATCAAGAATT
>JAJOOR010002827.1:0-47859 GCA_036250505.1 Solanum acaule | reverse complement strand
CTTTTTATATACAGCTAAACAAGTTTCCGATAACTTCCGAAGCACATTTTAAGAACTTTTTGGGTCAAATTCAATTATAACCATTTCATTAAGTTCTCAACTCCAAACTCACATGTGAGGCTCTAGTTTCACTCTATCATTTTCCGGGTCGTTACACCCAGTTTATGTATAATTGATTTGGTAACCATTTTTACCTTTTTATGATGTTTGGCTAAATCCACAAATCTTGGGGTGTGATCATGTGATTATGGGTTGAATTAACTTATGGGCATTGTTAATTACTAGTTTAAATGCTATATTGAAGTTAGTTTAATCATTTGTTGAGGTTTAATTTATGAATTGTAGTTGCAAATGCAGTTCTAATCTTGTGTTCTTAGCTTGGCCGAGAGAGAAGTTTTGGGGATAAAGATTTCGATTAATGATTTGTAGGTATTGGGTTGATATGGGTTCAACTCGAGAGAGTGAATCCTAAACCCAACTCGTCTAGCTTGAGAGAGTAGATGAATTAAGGTGTGGGCTGTTCTTAATTGATTTGCTTGTTGATGATCGAAAGAAATCACCTGATTCATTGTAGTTGTTCAAGAGAAAGCTATCTCCCTGATAGTCTAGCCTACCTTTATGATATTTAGCTATTTACTTGTAGTTTCAATTACCCATATAGCAAAATTTGCCTATAATCGATCACATCCCGAGAATTCCTCTCCGTATTGTTATTTCAATTGTGTGTGATTGCTTTGTAGCTGTTAATTGCAAACGAAAAACCCCCATCTGACATTTGTGGTACCCCCTTTGATTTGCTTCATGTATTTTTCGATAATATCTATTCCTATAGCTAGCTAGATCACATTTGTACTTCTTAATTGAATTTGAACATGTACCGCTCCCTATGGGTTCAACCCTAACTCATTTGTTGGATTTTGTATTGCTTAACGATTGTTTGCACATAGAATTGGATGAAGTGTATTGAAACGTTATTCATCAGCTTCTGGGCTGATTATCTTCACACAAGATATGAAAAATTATTCTGAAGATACAATACTGAAAAGGCAAAGTCAGACTATGTTAGCGACAAAGATGATCCTTTAAGGCCCAAAGGTTGCTTCAGTCCATCGCAACAAGATGAATTGGTATCACGCCCCGAGCCGACACCTTGGGCGGGACTGGCACTCGAGAACCATTGCTGGCCCCAAGCGAACCCTTGGCCCGGCTTAACTCTTAGCGGAAGACTTACTCATGATAAAAATACTTTAAAAGTAAACTGAACTGCTCAATAGATAATTTAGAATGTATTAAAATAAACATTCACCGGCCAAAGTGGTAATTCAAATCTCAAACATAACTGAAATAGAAAGAATCAAGAACTAACATCAGCTACTCTCTATGAAGCATCTAAACAACTGAGATGGACGTCGGGACAAGACCCACAACTTCCTAATGAACTAAAATACTGAAGAAATAAAAGGGTTTCTCCGGAAAGCAATGAGGCTCACCACAAAACTCTGAATGCTCAATTGAATTAACGAAGCGCTGGGTGCTGATCCTAGTTACCTGTATTTGCATCATAAAATGTACGAGCATGCGAGGGGAATTCTAAAACAAGATGTAAGTTTGAAAGGAACTGAAAGAACAAATCTGGTCTCAACTCAACTCAACAAATCTCATTTTAATATAAAGTAGCATAAAAAAACTTTAAAACATGGATAACAACTCTGTGTATGTAGAAATACAATAGTAACTCTATATGTGTTCAAAGATACAATATAAACTCTGGATGTATATAAAAATACAAGTAATTATGTGTATATAATAATACAAAATACTTCTGTGAGAGTTTCTCTAACCGACAACCATCACTTAAGAGCTATTGTGATGATACAACGTTATGCCTCATGTTGCCAGAGCCGTCCTATACCTCGCCGAGGGTATAGAACCTGACAACTAAGTGGATCCACTAGTCTATGCTAAAAAGCACTAAGGAATCATCTAAAAAGTATGACCATTTTCTACCCATGATGGCTACATAAATATAGGGGCTGCGAGCTGAACTCTCCCCCATATCGGTGCTGAATACTACTCCTAAAATATAACTAGCTCTTATGTTTAAAAACATAACTCTGTGGTTTGAGTTAATTACTCAAAAACTTTCCCAAAGGCTCTCTTGGAAATCAATGTTTCCTCTATTTCTTAATTGTGAAAGTATTTACTCTTTACTGAAAACTAGCTCAAGGCTCCTTTGGAAATGTCAGTTTCCTTTCTTGTTTAATTATGAAAACATTTTACTCTTTGGGAATACATAGTCCTCATATACTCTTTTTAATAAATGACCTTCAATCTTTACTCTTTACTCAACTCAAACTTAAGTCTTAAAACAAAGTTAAAACATTTGAAAAAGACTTTTGGAAAACTCTATGAACTTCTTTTGACTTGACTCTTAACTTTCCTTGAATTGAATTATGGATTAAAGGCTCACGATCTTATGCTATGGATGATTTTATGTTGTTTAGATGTACCTTAGAATATATAGAAATCAACTAGAAAACATAGGTACGTTTCAAGGAAACTCGTATGGAAAGAAGTGGGAAAGGGTAGAAGACCTGGCGTCCCTAGCGCTCTAAGTGGCGTGGGGCGCTAGAGGGAAAACTACAGAACTCGGGTTGGGGCGCACTAGCTGGCGCGGAGTCCAGAGCCTAAACTAAAGACCCCAAAGTGGGGCGCTTTGGTTAGCGCAGCGCCCCAGACTCCTTCCCAGAAATTCCCAAAATTTCTTGCTTGATTTTCAATTCTTAACCCTCTAGATTCGATTGGTACTTTCCCCAAACACTAAGATTCGACTACACAAAAAAAAAAGCAAGAATCTACTCAACTCAATATCAATTTTCATGAATTTGAATCGACAACTCCTCAACAATTTCAACGAATCAAGAACTCAATAAAACTTCAACATAAATCCATCAAGAACTCAATTTCTAAACTTTCAAGAACATACTTTCGCTGAATTAAATCATGATTGTCACGTGGGTGAACGAACCCAATGCTATGTGATATCACATACCTCGTAGGGATCAACCCTTGGCGAAATCCTCAATCAAAACTTCAAGAACTTGGCGATTCGTTGGTTCTTCTTCTCTTTTTTCCTCCTCTTTTCTCTTCTCTCAAAACCCTAACTTATTTTGATAAAGCATAAATTGAATCCAAACAGTTTAGACCCCAACTTAATTACCAAAAATGAATCTAATTAATTAGGTAATGAAAAGACCATAATACCCTTTTAAAATCCAGTTTTGACTTTCCTTAGCTAGACAACCCAACTTCAAATGTGTATCTCCCTTATACGAACTCGAAATCGAGCACACTCAGCGCAGTTAGAAAGATAATTCAAAGATATTTCCTACGGTATTTTGTAGCACACATAACTCATCCTGATCTAGGATTTATGGTCGTTAGAAGTTGACCCAAAACTCATACTTAGCTTAACTTTGTCAAACTTTCCAAATTTGATTATTTCCAAAAACAGTTTCTTTCTAATTCTAGTTCTTTATAAAGCGGGATGTTATAATATCTCTCCGTTGGGAAAATTCATTCTTGAATGAGATTACTCTTAGTAGGCTAAGGGCATAACATTTAACATATATCTCAAACACCCAACAAGCAAAATGTAAATACAACATGTCAACTTAAAATAAATGCCAAGAAAGGATTAGTACCTTAATTTGGAACTTCTCCGGATTCAAATAGATATGGGTATCTCTTCTTTATATCCCCCTCAGCTTCCCAATTTTTCCACAGAACTTTGACTGATGTTACCTCTTTTGTTCTCAACTTGTGAGCTTGACGATCTAGAATCTGAACAGGAACCTCCTCACAGGACAAGCTATCCTTGATACCAATATCTTCAGTAGGTATGATAAGTGAAGGATCTCCCATGAACTTCTTCAACATGGAAATATGAAATACCAGATAGACTGCTGCTAACTCTTGTGGTAGATCCAACTCATAAGCTACATTACAAATCCTTTGGGATATTCTGTAAGGGCCAATATATCGGGGACTAAGTTTCCCTTTCTTACCGAATCTTATAACACCCTTCATGGGTGAAACTTTCAAGTATACCCAATCATCTACTTCAAACTCTAACTCCTTTCTCCTAACATCAGTATAGGATTTCTGATGACTCTGCGCTGCTTTCAACCTTTCTTGAATAACTTTCAATTTCTTCATAGCTTGATGAACTAAGTCTGGTCCTATCAACCCAGCTTCACAAACTTTAAACCATCCAATAGGAAATCTACATCTTCTCCCATAAAGAGCTTCATAGGGAGCCATTTGGCTGCTAGAGTGGTAACTATTGTTACACGCAAATTCAATGAGAGGTAGTTGATCATCCCAATTACCTTTGAAATCAATCACGCAAGCCCTCAACATATATTCTAAAGTATGAATAGCGCGCTCTGCTTGACCATCTATCTGAGAATAAAAAGCAGTACTCAAGTTCACCTTTGAACCTAAACCTTTCTGGAATGACTTCCAAAATTGCGCAGTAAATTGTGCACCTCTATCTGAAATTATGGAAACTTGAACTCCATGAAGTCTTACTACCTCTTGAATGTATAACTTGTCATAGTCCTCTGCTGAATGGGTACTCTTTACCGGCAAAAGGTTGGCTGATTTTGTCATTCGATCAACAATCACCCAAATAGAATCATATTGCCTGCGAGAGCGTGGAAACCCAGTAATGAAATTCATATTGATCATCTCCCTCTTCCATTCCGGAAGTTCTATATTCTGAGCCATACCACCGGGCCTTTGGTGCTCTACTTTCACTTGTTGACAATTCGGGGACTTAACAACGAACTCAATAATACCTTTCTTCATACCACCAATATACTTCTCTCAAGTCTTGATACATCTTTATGGAACCCGAATGGATAATATATCTAGAGATATGCTCTTCCCCCATGATCCTTTCTTGGAGTTCATCCACCCTTGGTACACACAATCTACCTTAGTATCTCGATACACCATCTCGCCCTTGTTCAAAAGTCATCACTTTTTGCTTATGAACATTTACCTTCAATTCAAGAAAAATAGGATCTTGATCTTGCTTTTCTTTCACTTCTGACACTAATGATGATTCAGCCCCATTCATAACCACTACCCCTCTTTCTGTGAAATCCATTAGGAGAACTCCCAATCATGCAAGTCTATGCACATCTTTTACTAGTTCTTTCTTCTCTTCCTCAATATGGGCGGTACTACCCATAAACAACCAGCTCAAGGCATCAACAACAACATTAGCCTTACTTGGGGTGATAGAGGATACTCATATCATAATCCTTGAGTAACTCTAACCACCTCCTCTGTATGAGATTAAGCTCTTTCTGACTAAACACATACTGAAGGCTCTTGTGATCGGTGCACATATTTGCATGAACACCATAAAGATAGTGACGCCATATTTTCAAAGCAAATACTACGGCAGCCAACTCTAGATCATGGGTTGGGTAATTCTTCTCGTGAACTTTCAATTGTCTGGAGGCATAAGCTATAACTTTGCCATTCTGCATTAACACACAACCCAAACCAACTCTAGACGCATCACAATATACAACAAAGCCTTGCGTACCTTCTGGTAAAGTCAATACTAGGCAGTAGTCAACTTCTTTTTCAATTCTTGAAAGCTTTTCTCACAACCATTGAAACTTAACTATTTTCTAAGTTAACTTGGTCAAATGGGATGAAATAGATGAGAACCCCTCTATGAACATTTTATAATATCTAGCCAACCCTAAGAAACTCCTAATATCAGTTGGAGATGTGGGTCTAGGCCAATTCTACATTGCCTCTATCTTCTGAGTGTCAACTTTGATTCCATCACGGAAAAATATGGCCTAGGAATGCCATAAACTCAAGCCAAAACTCATATTTAGAGAACTTAGCATACAACTCTCTATCCTTTAAAGATTGGAGAACTAATCTGTGATGGCTAAAATGATCTTCCTTATTTCTCGAATAGATTAGAATGTTATCAA
The DNA here is from genome assembly GCA_036250505.1 of Solanum acaule. Classification (NCBI taxonomy): domain Eukaryota; kingdom Viridiplantae; phylum Streptophyta; class Magnoliopsida; order Solanales; family Solanaceae; genus Solanum; species Solanum acaule. The sequence continues at coordinate 41,830 of JAJOOR010002827.1, read as the reverse complement.
TGAACACAATAACAAACATATCTAAATAAGGCTTGAAAACTCTATTCATAAGGTCCATGAACGCTGCATGCACATTGGTTAAAATGAATGACATGACTAGAAACTCATAATGACCATAACGGGTCCTGAAAGCTGTCTTTGGAATATCACATTCCCTTACTCTTAGCTGATGGTAGCCAAATGTGAGGTCTATCTTAGAGAAACAAGTGGCACATTGAAGTTGATCGAAGATATCATCAATTCTCAGAAGAGGATACTTATTCTTGATGGTAACCTTGTTCAATTGATGGTATTCTATACACATCCGAAGGGAACCATCCTTCTTCCTCACAATTAAGACCGGAGCGCCCCAAGGTGAGACACTTGGTCGGATAAAACCTTTCTCTAGGAGATCTTTCAACCGCTCTTTTAAATCTTTTAACTCTGCTAGTGCCATCCTATATGGCGGAATAGATATAGAATGAGTATCAAGAAGAATATCTATATCGAAGTCTATTTCTCTCTCAGGAGGGACTCTAGGAAGATCATTTGGAAAGACTTCGGGAAACTCTTTAACTACTGGAGCTGACTGAATAGGAGGTATGTCAAGACTAGAGTCATTAATTCGGACTATGTGATAGACACAACCCTTGGAAAATAAATTTCTTGCCTTAAGGTACAAAATAAAATGACCCTTAGGCACTGCTAAACTACTTTTCCACTCTATAATTGGCTTATTAGGAAACTGGAACTAGAAAACTTGAATTTTACAAACAAATGAGGCATAACTGCCAGGAAGCCAGTCCATACCAAGAATAACATCAAAATCTACCATTTCTAACTCAACTAAATCAGCCATGGTGCTCTTGTGATTGACGAAAATGGTACAATCATGATAGAGTCTCTTTGCTAATAGACTCACCAACAAGTGTAGAAACACTGAAGGGATCACTAAGTTTATCAAGAAGAACATCAAAATTCATTGCAACATATGTAGTTACAAAGGATAAACTCGCTCCTAGATCTAGCAAAACATAAACATCAAATTTAAAGAGTTGGATCATAACACTGACAACATCTGGCGAATCCTCTTGCTCTTGGCGAATTGTGATAGCATAAAGACGGTTTCCTCCTCTGCCTACCCCTGAAGTAGCTCCTCTAGATGCAACTCTGTCTGGTGGAGAAATTGAAAAAGAGTGGGCCCTATTTCCCCCATTACCGTTTCCCTACATGTTCTTAGGAAATTCTCTCATAAAATGACCGTTCTGGCCACACTTGAAGCAACTAGTGGAACCATCACCACACATCTCTGAGTGGCTCATACCACACTTAGCACATGCAGGAGGCTTACTACCCCCTTGTGCTATACTACCTTGAGAATGGGTAGGTCTAGCTCTCAAATTCTGTGAATTTTGACTATTGTACTCACCTTTGTTCCTTGGTGCAGGTGCACTAGCAGATGATGGAGCAGGTCCCTTTTGTTTTTGTTGGGAAGATGACTGGTTGACATTACTCTTCTGCTGCCCGGACTCGTTTCCTGTCTTAGCTCTCTTGTTTCGAAACTCGTCTCTATCCTTGAGCTTTTCTTCCTCAACCTGTTGCACATGGACCATCAGTCTTGCTATGTCCATATCTCCTATCAGCATAGCTGCTTTGCCTTCCGTACTAGACAGACGAGACAACCCATCAACAAACAAACTCATCCTACTTCTCATGTCAGCAACCATCTCCGGAGCATAGCGATAAAGTTGTGTGAACTTCAGACTGTACTCATGCACACTTAAAGAATCTTGCTTAAAAGTGAGGAACTTTCGTACTTTGCTTCTCTCAATTCTCGAGGAAAGAAACGCCCCAAGAAGGCTTCCTGAAACAAACCAAGTCACAAGTGGTGCACCCTCAGCTCGATTCTTTTTCCATTTATCAAACCAGATTCTAGAGACACCCTTCATTTGGTATGCAACTAGTTCCACCCTCTCAGTATCATCAATATACATAATCTCAAAAACCTTTCGAAGCTCCTCAACAAAGTTTTCTGGGTCCTTAGTAACACTTGAACCAGTAAAGCTTGGAGGACTCATCCCCAAGAACTCATGGATCCTTGAGGTATCATCCCCTTCCTGACGATTCTCCCTTTGTCCCACTTGATTTGTCACATCATGACTTAACATCCGAATAGTTTCACATAATTCAACATTTGTGACCTCTCCTTGAGGTTGCACTTCTGGTGAATTAGGTACCCCTTGTTCCTGTGGGTTAACATTCCTTCTAGCGGGAAGACCTCTGACAACTCTTCGTGGAGGTATGATATGAAATACAAGCGCAAGCACAAGTTAGAAGAAACTTTATAGAGATTAACTCTATCGCACAACGTGAATATGGAAGAACTGAGATAGTTCCTAAGTGTCGTAACCTCCTAATCATAGATTTGGCATGCTTCACACCGATAACTAGGACTCTACAGGCACGACTTCATAGACTCCCTAGGACTCTTGAAATCTGTGCTGTGATACCAAGTTTGTTATGCCCCGAGCCTACACCCTGGGCGGGACTGGCACTCGAGAACCATTGCTCGCCCCAAGCGAACCCTTGGCCTGACTTAACTCTTAGCGGAAGACTTACTCATGATAAAAATACTTTAAAAGTAAACTGAATTGCTCAATAGATAACTTAGAATGAATTAAAATAAATATTCATTAGCAAAAGTGGCAACTCAAGTCTCAAACATAACTGAAATGGAAAGACTCAAGAACTGACATCAACTACTGTCTATGAAGCCTCTAAACAACTGAAATGGACGGCAGGACAAGACCCACAACATCCTAATGAACTAAAATACTGAAAGCAATAAAAGGGGTTCTTCGAAAAGCAATGAGGCTCACCAAAAGATTCTGAATGCTCAACTGGATCAACAAAGCATTGGGTGCTGATCCTAGTTACCTGTATCTGCATTATAAAATGATGTAGACCAAAAGGCATCAGTACATTAAATGTACGAGCATGCGAGGGGAATTCTAAAACAAGACATAAGCTTGAAAGGAATTGAAAGAAAAAACTTGGTCTCAACTTAACTCAACTGATCTCATTTCAATATAAATTAGTATAAATAAGTGCAGTATAAAGAAAGCTTTGAAACATGGATAACAACTCTGGGTATTTAAAAAATACAATAGTAACTTTGTATGTATTCAAAGATACAATATAAACTCTAGATGTATATAAAAATACATGTGATTCTGTGTATATAATAATACAAAATACTTCTGTGGGAGTTTCTCTAACCGACAACCATCACTTAAGAGCTATTGTGATGATATATCATTTTACCTCACACTGCCAGGGCCTTCCTATACCTTGCCGAGGGTATAGAACATGACTACTAAGTGGATACACTAGTCTATGCTAAAAAGCACTAAAGAATCATAAAAAAAGTATGACCCTTTTCTACCCATGATGGCTACATGATTTATGAGGGTTTGGAGTTGTCTGAACATTTCCCCATATCGGTGCTCAATACTACTCCCAAAATATAACTAGATCTTATGTTTAAAAACATAAATATGTGGTTTGAGATAATTACTAAAAAAATGCCCAAAGTCTCTCTTGGAATCTGTGTTTCCTCTCTTGCTTAATTGTGAAAGCATTAACTCTTTACTGAAAACTAGCTCAAAGGCTCCTTTGGAAATCTCAGTTCCCTTTCTTGTTTAAATGTGAAAACATTTTACTCTTTAGGAATACATAGTCCCCATATACTCTTTTGAAGAAATGAACTTCAATCTTTACTCTTTACTCAACTCAAAACTTAAGTCTTAAAACAAAGTTAAAACATTTGTAAAAGACTTTTGGAAAAATCTGTGAACTTCTCTTGGCTTGACTCTTAACTTTTCTTGAATTGAATTATGGATTCAAAGCTCATGATCTCAGGTTATGGATGATTTCATATTGTTTAGACGTACCTTAGAGTGTAGAAATCAACTAGAATACATAGGTACATTTCAAGGGAACTCGTACGGAAAGAAGTGGGAAATGATAGAAGACCTGACGTCCTTGGCCCTCTGAGTGGCGCGGGGCGCCAGAGGGAAAACTAAAGAACCTGGGTTGGGGAGCACTGGCTGGCATGGTGCCCCAGAGCCCAAACTACAGACCCCAAAGTGGGGTGCTCTGGTTGGCGCGACGCCCCAAACCCCTGCCCAGAAATTCCCAAATTTTCTTGCTCGTTTTTCAACTCTAAACCCTCTAGATTCAATTGGTTCTTTCTCCTAACACTTAAATTCGACTACACAACAGAAATATGCAATAATCTACTCAACTCAACATCAATATTTATGAATTTGAATCAACAACTCCTCAACAATTTCAATGAATCAAGAACTCAATTTCTAAACTTTCAAGAACATACTTTCGCTGAATTAAATCATGATTGGCGCGTGGGTGAACGAACCCAGTGCTATGTGATCTCACATACCTCGTAGGGATCAACCCTAGGTGAAATCCTTAAGCAAAACTTCAAGAACTTGGCGATTCCTTGATTCTTCTTCTCTTTTCTCCTCTTCTTTTCTCTTCTCTCAAAACCCTAACTTATTTTGATAAAGTGTAAACTAAATTCAATTAGTTTAGACCCCAACTTAATTACCAAAACTAAATTTAATTGATTGGGGTAATGAAAAGACCATAATACCCTTCTAAAATCTGATTTTGACTTTCCTTATCTAGACAACCCAACTTCAAATGGGTATATCTCCCTCATACGAACTCGAAATTGAGCAAACTTGGCGGCGTTGGAAAGATAATTCAAAGTTATTTCCTACGGTATCTTGTAGAATACTTGACACATTATGATATAGGAGTTATAGTCATTAGAAGTTGACCCAAAACTCATACTTAGCTTAACTTGTGTCAAACTTTCCAAATTTGATTATTTCCAAATATGGTGTCTTTATAATTCTAGTTCTTTCTAAAGCGGGATGTTACAATTGGTTCATGTCAAATAGTGATTATCTATCAATTAATAAACACCTTCTGATGTTGTTTTTTTTTAATGAAAATTTTACTTGGGCTTTAGAGTGTTACTGTAAAAATTGTTCCATGTCATTTTTGAATTTGAATATTTTTTGTTATTGATTATATCATGTAAATTCTTATATTTTGTGTTTTAATTATAGTGTTGTTGATACATAACACAAATACTTAAATATTTCACGTTATTCATTTAAAGTTCAAAAACATTAGTATCAGATTCATAACTAATTTTAATCAATTGTACAAAAGGAAAATGGTGTTTGTTTGTCACATTACGTGTATATGGTGTTTCCCACCAGTTGAACATGATACAAAAGGAAAGTATAAAACACATTATTAATCTTTCACTTAATGTATATGATACATTAGATATGAGTCTTATCAATGCATATAAATTACATAATTATGAAACAGATTCACATAAGTTATTTATTATTAGATAACTTAGATATGAGTCTTATCAATGCATATAGATTCATATAAGTTAATTATGTATCAAATACATTATTTACACACAAAATTAAACTAATTTTTTTTTTATACAAAATAGCAAAACTTACATATATTGTATCAATACTTCACATGGTTAACAATTCAAGCTACTTTATAGAAATATAAAAATTCAAAATCCATATAATTGAAAAATTAGTCAACATGAACATGAATGTCTTATATAAATTTAATGATTCACTTTCCTTTGGTAAAAAAAGTACAAGTCCTATGGTTTTGTCCTTCTTGTCCACAACGTCCACAACAACTCGTGTATCTTGACTTTTAAAATGGTTGGATACATGTATCTCGCCTTTAATGATACATGTATCTCGTTGCCAAAATATGGTATAGAATGTAATATTACAAACTATCGTGAATCATAGTAATTAATATCTAAAGTAGCAGTGAGATTTATGTATCAATGTATCTGATACATATTCACTACAATGTAGTAATCAGAGCATTGGTGATGCATATATGTAATATTCTTGCTCTTCAAAACAACATTTGTGTGTGCACAAAGTATTCCGTCTAGTAGAAATCTCCCACAATTACATATTTTTCACTCAAGGCTAACAATGTATCTTCTTCGAGATTCATAAACTAAAAGAATAAATTCAGATGATGCAGCAACCTGCAAATATTAAATAAGTCAATGATACATTAAATGAAAAACCGTTTTTTGGTGTTTCCAAAGAAAGAGTAATAAAAGTTTTCTAAATGTTCAAGTATTGATAAACATGACAAAATAGAAAAGAACCTGCTTGAGGTCTGATCGAGGCAAATTGGACATGACTAAAAACTTGGTGGCATCTCCACCAGTTAGACATCCATCTCCATCTATACCAAATTAACAACCCCATCATAAAAATACCATTTCTTTTTGCTCTTATTTGAACAAAAACACTACAAAAATTTACCAGAATCAACAAAATTGAACCATTCTTGATAGATCTTCTCATGTTCTTTTGAACATCGATTAATGAGTCTTGTATCAAACTCCATTTTTAAAATCTTTAATCATTTCTTCTTCTTCTTCTTCTTCAAATGCCACCGATAATTTTCATGATACATTAAAAAATTAAAATGTATCAAAATATCAATTACAAACTCACTGAATATCTTAGGAATAATAATATATCACGACTTATGTATCAAAAAACTAAAAATACTAATTCACAACAAAAAATAACTAATCCAATACATTTTTTTATCAGATTTTTGTACCTTGAAACTGAAGTTGTGCTTTACTTCATATTTTACTATTACAGAGATGAGCGCTTCTTTATAAATTATTTGAGGATGTAGCATCAATGCAAGTTCATATCGGAATGCCACAATCATTGATAAAACAGACAATAATACTCCGTTTCTCCTCTTCCTTCTCCTTCATTATTTATTTTGATTTCACAAAATTACTTGTCGGAGATTAAATAGTTCCAGTCAGTTATCGTAATTGCAACAAATAATCATGAAACTCAAATCAACAATCAAAAGAAATCGTTTGTCTAACAGCTATTCCATTACTACTATATCGTTCATATCTAAAATCACTCATCCAAATTCCTGAATATTTCAATAAAAATTGTTATATTCATCATGTATAAGCAACCGTGGTCGTCTATCTCCACCTTTTTCAAATACTTTGTTCCTCCATATCCATCTAAAACCTCAAATCCCATAAACCCTAAACTTCAATTTCTAAGATTTCCATTTTTTCATTCATGGCGTCAATAAATTTCAACTCATTCAGTAATAACTAATTCAACAAGCATTCAACACAATTTCGATGGATACCATTTTTTAGGAAAAGGAGAACCCAACTAAGGAAGCGATTGAGGAGAATGAGAATTGATTCGTTGAGTTTCGAGAAAGCCTAGTGGTTTAGTTCTTGCTCCAAGCTGAAGATGTTGTTGATAAAATCAATAACCTTGGGCTTCAAGAGAAAGCCTAGTGGTCCAGTTCTATAATTAGCTGTAAAACATGTTTCAGGGAAACAAATTGTAAAATGTTATTAACAGTAACATTATTGTGAAACACGTTTATACTAATTTTGTAAAAAAAAATTAAAATGTACTATTTTGATGAATTGATTTAAATAATAACTTATTTTGATAAAATAAAAATCCACTTTAGTGACTACTTTTATTGAAATTTCTTCCGCAACAGAGTACTAAGAAAATAGGTAACACTTTAAGGTTGAAGTAGGATTGTACTTTTCTAAGGATAAAATAAAGGTGAAAATTAAGGGAACATACATGGTTTGTTTGGTAGAAGGAAATTTTTTTTTTGAAAAATAAATAGTTTTGTATTTAATAAGTCGAGAAAAAGCATAGCATAATAGAGGCAAAAAACAAATAACATCATTTCTATGCGATAATATTAACCAATGATAATAACAACTAATTTTTTTTTGACGAAGGTTCCCTCAAAGGGGATTCAATAGATAAGCCAAATGAGCATGTGGGGGGGGGGGGGATTGAAACTTGACCACCATATTACAGAACTAGGAGTGAGGACACGTCCTTACTCTCTAACTTACCAAAATAAAAGGAAAGAAAAAGAAGGAGGGTTGCTCCTCATCACATAAGCTTACAAAAAATTCCATAATTCATACAACTAAAAGCAACCAAACAAAATTTAACCAGGGTCGAATATGAAGTTTCCCTTCTTCACTCGAATTCTAGTTTTGGGCTTGACAACTGCATCATTCTTCAAGGTGGATGTAATCTTAGAAGGAAAATTTATAGCCTCAGTGAAAAAGGTAGTTGTTTTGCAATGTTCATCAATATTCGTGAGCAAATCAGTTGTAGTGTTACTTTCTCTGAAGGTGTGAATGAAAGAGAAGTGACTAAGTGAACTCATGGATTGAATGTGTTTAATATCATCTTTGATCTGACAAAAGAGTTTGACATTACCTTTAACCATCTGAATAATCAAGAGGGAGTCAGACTCAATAGTAACTCTGTGAAAACCATAATATAGACACCATTTTAGGACAATCTTTAGAGCTAGAGCCTCAACGAATTATTTGAGCAAAACCCAAAATAGGCATTAAAAGCCATAATCATTGATCCAACATGGTTCCTTAGAACACCTCCACCTCCAACACTTCCGGGATTTCCTTTATTACAGCCATCCACATTCAGTTTAGCTCATTATAGTTTGGTCTCTTCCACTTCACCAATTTAATTTCTAGATTTGGTGTTATGTGATATGTGAAATGAGAGATACTGATAATAGAAGGTGAAAGTGGAAGCTCTGGAAATTGAGAATTAATAATCAAATAGAGGAGGTTGAAGATGTGATCAATGATTCTAGGAATATTAATTCTAGCACCTTCATGTTTTAAAGTGCACCTATATTTCCAAGTTTTCCAACAATTAATAGATGGAAGACTCTGGAGAAGGAGTTCATGAACTTTGTTGATATGTTTGATCAACCACCATCTAATAATCTTAGCCCTGACATTCTCATTAGTGTTGTGAAGGATTCCACAAATATTAGAGAAATATTTCCAAAGCATACATGCAACGTCTACGACTCCAAACAAATGATTTATAGTTTCATTGGCTCCCTTTGTACAACAGTAGCATTTTGAGGGTCCATGAACCTTAAATATTCAAAGTGCTTCATAAATATCTAATTTACTTTTAAGTAACCTAAGCATCAAGAATGAGACTTTGAAAGGAATTTTGTTGTGCCACGTCATCCTGCTTTTCAAAGAATTGGTCTGGATTTCCTGATATCTTGTCATGCAAACTTGCTAGAGAATAAGCCTGAGTGGTCAGGGAGCCAAATATGATAATCAACATTGTGAAGATCAAAATTGATATCCTTAACCTCAGAGATTATATTAGCAGGAAAAACAAAGTTGAGCTTTGTCAAGTTCCATTGATTTTGATTAATGAAATCAAAGACTTAAATCTTCATACGTTTATTTCCTTGCTGGACAATGTTTGCCAAAGATCCTTTGTTGGTCCCTTTTTCATACCAAAATCACAAGTTGCCCTTGCCAAGTTTCCAAAATATATGTTGCTCAACTTCATTCTTGATACCCTTTAGCCTTCTCTAGTGATGAGATTGCCTATATTTTTTTTTTTGCAATGGGGTGATATCTTTTATAATACTTTGCATTTTCAAAATAGAATCATAAGTTCTAAAAGTCCACTATGCTTTGACAGAAAAAGAGATACATGTATCATGAAGAGATCTAAATCCTACTCCACTTTCATTTTGGCATAACAAAGATTTTTCCATTTAATCCAATGATAACTATTCTTATCATTAGAGCTACCCCAAAAGAAATTAACAAAAGCTTTTTCAATAAGATCAATAGTGGTTTTAGGAGGATAAACAACAAAAATGATATGCAAGGGAAGGAAGTGAAGATCAAATTTAATAAGGACAACCCTTCCTCCAAAAGATAATATTTTACCCTGCCACCCTTGAATCCTTTTAATAATTTTGGCAACCATATTATCGAAGTATTCAATCTTTTTTCTCCCAAAAAATATAAGGCAACCAGGGTAAGTAAAGGGCAAATGGGATTGGGAGTTACCAGTAATGAGTCTACTATCATCAACGATTCCCAGGAGAGTATTAGGAGAAACCAAAAAGGAAGATTTTGTTTTATTAACAAGTTGGCGAGAGACTAATTCATAAAGCTCAAGCTTCTTCATTATCATAGAAATGGAAACTATATCACCAGGTGAGAAGAGGATGGTATCATCCACAAAACTAAGATGTGTTATCATTTGAGATCATGTATCTGCAGAAAAAGGAATGAAGTTGTCCATAGGAAGATGATGCATCATTCTAGAAAGAAGTTCAGCGCCAATAATAAAGAGAGAAAGAAAGAGAGGATTACCTTATTTTAATCCCCTATTGGATTTAAGAAATCCATGTCTAACTCCATTAATATTTATATAATACCAATTATTGGAAGTTAATCTCTGAATTAAGTCAATCCAAATCTCAGAAAAGACAAAGTGTCTCATGACTTGACAAAGATACTTCCAGGAGACCCTATCAAAGGCTTTTGCCATATCCAATTTAAAAATGACATTACCATTAACAGTAGGCCTTTTCATATTATGAACAAGTTCTTGAGTAAGGATTATATTACCAACAATAGATCTATTTGTCATGAAACCTGACTGATTATGGGAGTTGATCTTGCTCATAAGGGGAGTAAGTCAATTATTAAGCAATTTAGAAATGATCTTTTTAATGACGTTACTAAGAACAATTGGTATAGAATCAAGAAATTCTTGAGGGCAATCAATCTTAGGAATCAATACATACGAAGAGTGAGAAAATGACTGAAGAAGGTGATTTCCATTGAAGAATTCTAAATCACAGTTTAAAGATCTAGAACAATAATATTCCAGAAGTGTTGAAATAATTTACTTGTGAGTCCATCTGGCCAAGAAGCACCACTCACATTCATTGAAAAAACTACATTTTTACCTCATCTAAAGTTGCAATGATCACAAGGGCATTGTTTTTGTCATGCCCCAAGCCTACACCCTGGTTGTGGCCGACATTCGAGAACCATTGCTGGTCCCCAAGTGAATGGTCATTCTGAATGACTACAAATGGAAGACTAATTCAAGTATACATAAGCATCAAGTTGAATGAAATGTTTAAAAACAGTTTACTGAATCTCAACACTTTGCTGAATATACTAAGTATGAAACATAAGTTTTAAATAAAATATCTGAAACTGAAAGACTCTCCAAAACCGTCTATTTATGAAGCCTCTACAATACAAAGATAAGTGTCAGAACAAGAATAACGACTCCTCAAGGGAACTACTACTAACAACTCATAAAACTGAATCCTCCAAAAGTAAGGAGGTCTTACTTAAAAGCTGATGAACAGTTAATGTAATCTTAACGAACTCTTGTTGAGGATCCTAAGAACCTGTATCTGCATCATTAAAAGATGTAGGTCGAATGACATCAGTACATTGAATGTACGAGTATGTTATATAGCTGAATAACAAATAACTGAATGAAAGGATTGTAGTGAATATAAATATATTCTCAACTGAATGTAAAGAAATGTAGAAGTTAAATCATTAAAACTTTACAAATACTTTCTCATCTCTGAACTCAACATATTAAGTGACATAATAAAAATACACTTTTAACTCTATTTGGGAGATTCTCTAACGGACAACCATAATTATGAGCTACGTGATGATACAACATCTCGCCCACACTTTCAGAATTGTCCTATACCTTGCCGAGGTATAGAACACGTCAACTAATTGTTCCACTAAGCTCTGACTGAAGACACTAATGATTCATCTAAAAAGTATGATCCTGTATCCATGTTGGCATACATGGTTTATGAGGATTTTGAGTTATCTGACTCATTCCCATATTGGTGATCAATACTACTCCCAATAATATGTATACTCATGCTCAAATGTATAATACATATGCTTTCTCAAGTTTGAGATAATTACTCAAACTAGCTTCTTAAAAGAGGTGACTGCTCTGTAATATCTCTGAACTCATGAACTTCTTTAGAAACCAAAGTTTCTCTTTTTCTCAAAATAATACTCTCCTTCTTTATGAAAAAATAAACTATTTGGGAAATACTTAGTTCCCTTATACTCTTTCTCAAACTCCTGTTTACTTCTTCAAAACTCCGCTTAAACACAAATGTTGACTTTAAAAATTTCTCAAAAGTCATAACTCAAATACGTTCATGCTCAAATGTAGACATGAACGAATCATCTCAAGGATATCAATTACAATATAGAAAACTCAATACTCACAACGCTACGATACTACTCATCTCAAGAATACTCAATTCATAGGGTTCATGCTGAAATATAGACATGAATGAATATACTTAAGAATATTAATGCATAACATATATAAATTCAATAATTAGGAATAGAATTTCAAAAAGAATTAGAAACTCAAGGACTCAAAATCAACTCAATAAAATGTCTAGAACTTTTCTCTTCAACTCACTTTAGTTTTGAATGCGCATTAAGACATGTGATTAGAACATGCAGGAATTCTCAAAGGTAAATGGAGCTTATATGAGCTAATACAGAGAAGGAGAACATAGCCCAAACTTAAAGGAACATGTCTGGATGAAACATAGAAGGGGTCAGCCACGCGACTGCTGGTGCACTACTGGCGCGGGTGCCAGGAACAAAGCTTCATCCCCACATTTGGGGCACACTGTTTGCTCATGGCGCCAGGTCCCAAACTTCTGGGAGCGAGCTTTGGTGCCTTTGTGGCACGCCACCCCATACCCATGCCCAGCAACCTGTAACGACCTATTCCCATCATTATGGAAAAACCAATGGGGAACGAATTGGAGCCAGAAAACTTGTGAGTAGTAACTTGGAAATTTCCCGCCTAGGCCATACTTGGATGAAATCTGAGCCAGTGAGGTCTAGGGAAATCCGGTAATAGATGGGGGATTTAATTATAAGTTTGATCACATGAGTGTATAGCCAAGACATTAAAGAGCCTCTACAACTTTATAGAATCAAATTCGGGTGAGTAGAATTCCTGAAACTGATCTTGGCGTGAAATAGTAGTTTTAGAACGTCAGGGTTTGAGGGTGTGTTGTGAAATGAGAGCTTAGAACTCAAATTACGAGTTTATGTCTCTGTGCAAGCTGTTGTGGTAGGATAGGGCTGCTGTGGCGGGCCAGTCGCAACCTACACTGGGAAAAAACCCCAAAAATGTTATTTTCTGCAAAACCTCGTTCTTAAGAGCTAAAGGACGACCTAGGGCAGCTTCTCATCAAATTCCACTAATTCTCACGCCAAAGGTAAGATAATTACTCCCCTAATCTTTATTTCGATTCTTAGAACTTAGAATCATTGGTAATTATTGGTAGGGGAGGGTTTTTTCCTAAAGTTAATGGTGAGAAAAACCCTAGGATCATGGGTTTGGCCTTGAGTTTATATTTTGTTATAATCTGGGTAAATTAGGCCTTGTTTGTTGATCCTTGCATTAATTACTTGTTTTAGACCAAGAACAAGCCGAAAGACTGTGACGACCCAGGGGTACACCCTAGATGTAACATGGCGTACTTGACCTCGAAGGGGTCTCATACAAGCCCTTAGCATAATATAACATAAGCTAATTGAAATGTGCAGAATTTTAAAATATTTTTCATACAATCAAAGTCTTTATAAAATGAAGCAGAAGTCTTACTACACTTTTGTCTCAAACCATCTCACATAATATTTTGAATAACTCTTGGGACAAAGCCCATGCAATAGTCTCAAAACATGAAAATAAAAGACATAAAAGGAAATGGTGGCTTTATCCTCGATGCTATGAGGAATCACCAAGTCTTCAACTCCTTGCACTTCTAGAAACTTAGCCTCAAGAATGGAACTCAAATCACTGAACCCAACATTTGATGAGAATGAAGGCAAGAGTATACATTAGTACAAAAGTACTAAATATGATGGCTAGCATAAATCATCAACATGAGCATATAATAGGCATTAGTCAACATAAGACATATACCATAATCATAAGAGAAGATAACATAAGCCATGAGTATAAGGAACATCAACATAAGACATAGGCTATAACATAATAGACAATAATCATGACATGTGCGCATAAGAGGTAGCATCATAGTCATAGGCATGCTTAATGCATTTAAAGCAAAATAGTGTCAAAGAAACACTTCCTAAGTCACCTCAAGGCAAGCTTGTGCAATACATGGATAAGACACCATAATCCAACCCATTATAAGCAAGTCACTTTAGGTTCTCTTTCATACTTATCATCTTTTACTCTCATCCTTGACTTAATTATCAAAGACAAAGGAATACTCACCTTTAGTCACCCATGCATTGGAAAGGCCTTTCAAGATACAAATCAAACTAAGCATACATCAGAAGCATAGGTCATAACAATAATCAATACATAGTTCATCATAACATAAAAGGAACATACCATAGATACCCTCAAAGCATACTTGTGCAATGCATGAATAAGATCCCATAATCCTACTCATACTAAGTAAAGCTTCTTTAGTAACTATAGTTCATAATTCATGTTCTTGTTCATATTACTTTCAAATTGGGGACATAAGCCTTAACCGACATAGACCATGTGACCTAACATAGAATCCTATGTCTACCCAACACTGAAAAGGGGTTGTTCTACATGCCAAGGGTAGAACTATACTCTTAGCTTAAGTGGATCCAATAGCTAAGTAACCTATGTGGGCACATAAATATGGGATAAGGAGATTGCTACTAGAAACCCGAACTCAACTAAGGTAGATGGTTTCTATATCATGACATATACCTTGGGAACCCGCACTCAATTAGCGTAGAAGGAACCCATTGGGAAGCCAAACTCAACTAGTGTAAAAGCTTCCATCTCCTATTCATATCCACTCGGTGCTAGGCATTATGTCTCATCGAGTTCATATTAAGTCTTGACATAAGTTCATATTTGTGGAAGAATGTCTTGACACTCAACCCAACATAACTCATACTATAGCTCATAGATTCAATAGGTGAGACTAGTCTTCCAACCTTAGAATCTCTACATGTGACAAATCTTTCACATCATATCATTATCATGCATAACTGTGTATATGATAATAACCTTTCAACAACACAACAACTAGATCACGAGTATATTCACTTTACTCTTAAAGTGTCTCTAAAGCATGTACTACACTTCATCAAACATGCATAATATCATATCTTTCCCTTTCAAGGGTCAAAACTCATATCAAGTCAACACATCTAGAGTGACTACATTAGACATGGATATCATCCTAACTCATGTGATTCTATCACTTTATGCATTCAAACATTGATGAGGTAGATTAGGTGGGTAAAGTCCTTCCATAATAATTCTATCTACTCGTCTACCATCATCAAGTCAACTTCCCTCTTAGGGCCTTAACATACATAATTCATCATATTAGTTTTACCTTCAAACCCTAGAATTCAATATTCATAACTATGAGTCTTTACTCTTAATAGCTCTACTCCATAAAAGCATCTTATGAACCTAGATTACAAGGCATTCTAATCACATTCTTCATTATTAAGTGATTCTAGTCATAAATCATCATAAAGGTTCAACCTCAAACTTTACTAGTCATGATCCATAATATATATACTATGATCTAATTCACTTAAAGTCAATATTCCTTCAATCTTGAACATTTACTATACAAGTCATCAATTCTAGAAGATCATCTATGAATCCTCAATTTCACCTTTCATGGCATAAACCCACATTACTACAATTTCATCAATTAGACTAGGGTTAACCATGGAAAACACATAATATCATCATAATAACATAATTCAGTACTAAATTAATCATAAACAAGCACTATCCACTCAATTGGATTCATACTCAACTTGAACCCACAATTTTGGAAGGAACCCTAACTTGAATTGGGGATTTCATCTTCACAAGTGGGGGAAATCTAGAGGGATCCATGGATGAATAAGCCAATCATACTTTGATTATGAAGCCCTACGAAGATTGTAAAAATGGAGTCTTCTAGAGAGAGAAATTCTTGGAGGGAATTGGGTTTGTTTTAGGTGAATGGAAATAATGAATTAATTGAATTAGTTTAGAGGTCTAATAGGCTTATATAGATGGTCTAATTGCTAATAAAATGACACCACTTTATAACTAATTAATTCTAGAACATTCCCCTAACCCCCAACTTAAACTGACTTAACTTCAAGGCTGCCTCACCCACGAGACCCCGACCCATAGGCCATTGGTGGACTCACGGGCCCCGCTGGTCATCCGTGGGTGGTGGCATGCAGGTCCTAAGTTGGGGTCTTGATCCATGACACCTTTCCATGGGGCTTGGGTCCACCTACTAGGTTTGAGTCCCATCCGTAGGTGGCTCATTTTTGGGCAGTTTCTAGGGGTTGTTTTGGGTCCCCCTCAAGGATCCTTTGTTGGTCCTTGCGGGGTCGTACCTTGACGCCCTAACTCTAAAACCTTCATTCTAAGTACGAGAAGTCATATTTACGATTCTAACACTCACGTCAAGCTCTAGAACTCTCTAGTTTAGCTTACTAGTTTCCGGGTGTTACAATATCTCTTCATTGGGAACATTCGTCCTCAAATGACACCCTAGGCACTTTTTTAGGTCACAACTCTAGACTAGCAAACCATCATACATGCAACTCATCTAAATGCACATAAACAAAGGAGGAAAACTTCAACTCCAAGCTAAACATACTCAATGCAACACAAAGAAGTAGGAACTACATCTAACAACCAAAAATGCATGAAACTAAACATCTACTCATGTTCAACGAGGAACTACCATCTCCGAGATAAAACATGCTCAACACACTCTCACGGAGTTCATATGCAACATATTTTCAAAAAGAACCACTATAGCATGTTCAACAAGTCATCTCGTGAAGCATATGGACAATTCTTACTTAATGCACTTCAACATGAGGAAATAATCATGCAAACTCATTTTTCTTTTAAATCACATGCTTTCATGAACATGCACCACATCAGGAAATCAGGGTAACATACAAATCACACACGACTTCACATCAAAAGCAAATCATGAGGAACTCATCATCTTAATGCTAAAGGAGGAATAGAAGGAAAAAGGATGAGGATATCGGGACTTCTCATTGGCCCTTGGCATCCCAAGTAGCACCCTCACTCAAAGACCATTCTTTAACCCTTGCATGGAAGCAACCTCCTTAGTATTCTATTTCTTAACTTGCTAGTATAAGATCCCTATCAGCATTTCTAAATTAGAGGAATTCTCCTTAACTTCCAACTCTTCTTAGGGAATTTATGAACGTCGAATCTCCAACACCCTTCTATATCCTAGAAATATGGAAAACCGGATACACCTGTGTCACTTAATAAGCAACTCTAGTTTACAAGTAACCTTACTGACATTACTCTAGATCTCATATGAGCCTATAGACCCGAGACTAAACTTCCCAAAACTTACTACACTTATCAAGGTGAGAATTTCAAGCCAACCTAAATCATGAACATAAACAACACTCAATGACCTTGCTATCTAAGAACATCATCTCCCCTTTTGGAGTAAGCCTATACAAACTCTTCTAAGCATCATTTCTTTCAACTCTAAGGTCGGAACAAGTCATCACTAAGCTTTTATATCCATTACACAAAATGATTCTAAACCAAGGTGAATTACACTTCTACCCTTCTTAGGGGAGTCTACTCACTCAACACATCTAGGCATTACTAAAACACCCTATTCATCAAATCTTTCAACATATCCCCCAAAACTCATCATGACTAAGTCAAGTTCTACCATCAAATACACATAACCACAATGAAACCCATTATACTAAAGACAACATCAAGGTCTATCATATCAAGTGTATCTAGTCATAAAGCCCTAATTAGCATCACAACCAACCTTTTCTCCCTCGTTCCTTGTATCATGAGCCCTTCAAGTAGTCATATCTTAAAGGCCATTGGATAAGGAGTAGGAGAGAGACCTTATAGACTCAAACTCTATGGCACGACTTAGAGAATGAAGAAGTGAAGTTTCCTAAGCATCTAGTAGCCTATCACTCATAAATGTGTCGTGCTTCAGATTTATGAACAAGACGCTACTTGACGTGGTTTTGAGACAATCCTAGAACCATTCGAAACCTTGTGCTCTCATTACCAAGTTTGTCATGACCTAGGAGTACAACCTTGATGTAACATGGCATACTTGACCCTA
This sequence comes from Solanum acaule, assembly GCA_036250505.1. Lineage (NCBI taxonomy): Eukaryota > Viridiplantae > Streptophyta > Magnoliopsida > Solanales > Solanaceae > Solanum > Solanum acaule. The sequence continues at coordinate 23,602 of JAJOOR010002827.1, read as the reverse complement.
AAGGGGTCTCATACAAGCCCTTAGCATATCATAACATAGGATAATAGAAAAGTGCAGAATTTTAAAACATTTTTCATCCAATCAAAGTCTTTATAAAATGAAGTGGAAGTCTTACTACATTTTTGTGTCAAACTATTTAACATAATACTTTGAATAAATCTTGGGACAAATCCCATACATAGTCTCAAAACATGAAAATAAAAGACATAAAAGGAAATGGTGGCTTTATCCTCGATTTTATGAGAACTCACCAAGTTTTCAACTCCTTACACTTCTAGAAACTTAGCCTCAAGAATGGAACTCAAATCACCGAACCCTACATTTGATGAGAATGTAGGCAAGAGTATGCGTTAGTACAGAAGTACTAAATATGATTGCTAGCACAAATCATCAATGAGCATATAAGAGGCATTAGTCAACATAAGACATATACCATAATCATAAGAGACGATAACATAAACCATGAGTATAAGGAACATCAACATAATACATATGCTATAGCATAATAAATAATAATCATGACGTGCGAGAATAAGAGGTAACATCATAGTCAAAGGCATACTTAATGCATTTAAAGCAGCATAGTGTTAAAGAAACACTTCCTAAGTCTCCTCAAGGCAAGCTTGTGCAATACATGGATAAGACCCCAAAATCCCACCCATGCTAAGCAAGTCACTTTAGGTTCTCATTCATACTTATCATAATTTACTCTCATCCTTGACTTACTTATCAAAGACAATGTAATACTCACCTTTAGTCACCCATGCATTGGAAAGGCCTTTCAAGCTACAATCCAAACTAAGCATACATCATAAGCATAGGTAATAAGCATAATCATTACAGAGTTCATCATAACATAAAAGGAACATATCATAGATACCTTCAAAACATACTTGTGCAATGCATGAATAAGATCCCATAATCCTACTCATACTAAGTAAAGCTTCTTAAGTAACCATAGTTCATAATTCATGTTCTTGTTCATATCACTACCATATTGGGGACATAAGCCTTATCTGACATAGACCATGTGAGCTAACATGGAATCCGGTGTCTACCCCACACCGAAAAGGGGTTGTACCACTTGTCGAGGGTAGAACCATACTCATAGCTTAGGTGGATCCAATAGCTAAGTAACCTATGTCGGCACATAGTTATGGGATAAGGAGATTACTACTAGAAAGTCAGACTCAACTAAGGTAGAAGGTTTCCATCTCATGAGATATGGGAAACCAGACTCAACTAGCGTAGAAGGAACCCATTGGGAAGCCGGACTCAACTAGTGTAAAAACTTCCATCTCCTATTCATATGCACTCGGTGCTAGGCATTTAGTCCCATTGAGTTCATATTAAGTCTTGACTTAAGTTCATATTTGTGGAAGAATTTCTTGACACTCAATCCAACATAACTTATACTATAGCTCATAGATTCAATAGGTAAGACTAGTCTTCCAATCTTAGAATCACTACATGTGACAAACCTTTCACATGATATCATATTCATGCATAAGTGTGCATATGAGAATAACCCTTCAACAACTCAACAACTAGATCATGAGCATATTCACTTTACTCTCAAAGTGTCTCTAAAGCATGTACTACACTTCATCAAACATACATAATATTATATCTTATCCTTTTAAGGGTCAAAGCTCATATCAAATCAACACATCTAGAGTGACTACATTAGAAATGGATATCATCCTAACTCATGTGATTTTATCACTTTATGTACTCAAACATTCATAAGGTTGATTAGGTAGGTAAAGTCCTTCCACAACATTTCTATCTACTCGTCTACCATCATCAAGTCAACTTCCCTCTTAGGGCCTAAGCTATACATAATTCATCATATTAGTTTTACCTTCAAACCCTGGAAATCAATATTCATAACTATTAGTCTTTACTCTTAATAGCTCTTCTCCATAAAAGCATCTTATGAATCTAGATTACAAGGCATTCTAATCACATGCTTCATTATTAAGTGATTCTAGTTATAAATCATCATAAAGGTTCAACCTCAAAATTTACTAGTCATGATCCACAATATATATACTATGATCTAATTCAATTAATGTCTATATTCCTTTAATCTTGAACAATTACTATACAAGTCATCAATTCTAGAATATCATCTATGAATCCTCAATTTCATCTTTCGTGGCATAAACCCACATTACTACAATATAATCAATTAGACTAGAGTTAATCATGGAAAACACAAAATATCATCATAATAACATAATTCAATGCTAAATTAATCATAAACAACCACTATCCACTCAATTGGATTCATATTCAGCTTCACCCACAATTTTAAAAAGGAACCCTTACTTGAATTTGGGATTTCATCTTCACAATTGGGGGAAATCTTGGGGGTTCCATGGATGGAAGAATCCATGGATGAATAAGCCATCATACCTTGATTATGAAGCCCTACCAAGCTTGTAACAATGGAGTCTTCACCTAGCTTGAACCCTTCTTCTTCTTCTTCTTATTCTTCTTCTTCTTCTACTACTACTACTACTACTACTACTACTACTACTACTACTACTACAACTACTTCTTGGAGGGAATTGGGTTTATTTTGGGTGAATTGAAATAATGAATTAATTGACTTAGTTTAGGGATATAATAGCTTTATATAGGTGGTCTAATTACTAATAAAATGACACCACTTTATAACTAATTAATTCTAGAACCTTCCCCTAACCCCCAACTTAAACCGACTTAACTTCAAGGTTGCCTCCCCCATGAGACCCAGACCCACGGGCTATTGGTGGACCCACGGGCCGTGTTGGTCATCTGTGGGTGGTGGCCTGTAGGTCCTAAGTTGGGGTCTTTACCCACGATCCCTTCCCATAGGGAGTGGGTCCACCTACTGGGCGTGACTCCCATCCATAGGTGCCCCATTTTTGGGCAGTTTCTAGGGGCTGTTTTGGGTCCCCCTCAAGGACCCTTGGTTGGTCCTTGGGGGGTCGTACCTTGACGTCCTAGCCCTAAAACCTTTATTCTAAGTATGGGAAATCATATTGACGATTCTAACCCTCACTTCAAGCTCTACAACTCTCTAGTTTAGCTTACTAGTTTCCGGGTGTTACAATATCTCCCCCTTGGGAACATTCGTCCTCAAATGACACTCTAGGCTCTTCTTAAGGTCACGACTCTAGACTAGTAACCATCATTCTTGCAACTCATCTAAATGCACATAAACAAAGGATGAAAACTTCAACTCCAAGCTAAACATACTCAATGCAACACAAGGAAGTAGGAACTACATCTAACAACCAAAAATGCATGAAACTCAACATCTACTCTTCTTGAAGGAGGAACTAGCATATCCGAGCTATAGCATGCTCAACACACTCTCATGAAGTTTACATGCAGCATATTTTCAAAAAGAACCACTATAGCAAGTTCAACAAGTCATCTTATAAAGCATATAGGAAATTCTTATTTAATGCACTTCAACATAAGGAAATAATCATGGAAAATTTTCTTTTAAATAACATGATTTCATGAACATGCACCACATAAGCAAATCATGGAAACATACAAATCATACACGACTTAACATATAAAGCAAATCATTAGGAACTCATCATCTAAATGTTAAAGAAGGAATAAAAGGAAAAAGGATGAGGATATCGGGACTTCTCATTGGCCCTTGGCATCCCAAGTAGCACCCTCACCTAAAACCCTCACTCAAAGACCACTCCTTAATGCTTGCATGGAAGCAACTTCCTTATTCTTCTATTTCTTAACTTGCCGGTCTAAGATCCCTACCGACATTTCTAAATTAGAGGAATTCTCCTTAACTTCCAACTTCTTAAGGACTTTACGAACGTCGGATCTCCAATACCCTTCTATATCCTAAAGACATGGAAAACCGTAAATTAAAGGAATTCTCATTAACTTCCAACTTCTTAAGGACTTTACGAACGTCGGATCTCCAACACCCTTCTATACCCTAAATACATGGGAAATCGGATACACCAATGTCACTCAATAAGCAAATCTAGTTCGCAAGTAACCTTACTAACATTACTCAAGATCTCATATGAGTCTATAAACCAGGGACCAAACTTCCCAAAACTTACTACACCTCTCAAGGTGAGAATTTCAAGCCAACCTTAATCATGAACATCAAGAACACTCATTGACCTTGCTATTTAAGCACATCATATCCCCCTTGGGAGTAAGCCTATACGAACTCTTCTAAGCATCATTTCTTTCAACTCTAAGGTCGAAACAAGTCATCACTAAGATTTTACATCTATCTCACAAAATGATTCTAAACAAAGGCGAATTACACTTCTACCCTTCTTAGAGGAGTCTACTCCCTCAACACATCTAGGCATTACTAAAACACCCTATTCATCAAATCTTTCAACATACCCCAAAACTGATCATGACTAAGTCGGGTTCTACCATCAATACAAAAAACCATAATGCAACCCATTATACCAAAGACAATATGAAGGTCTATCATATCAAGTCTATCAAGTCACATAGCCATAATTGGAATCACAACCAACCTTTTTTTCCTCGTTCCTTGTAGCATGATCCCTTCGAGTAGTCATATCCTAAATATATCTCTCTGGCTTCTTCTTTTGTCATCCTATGAATTGATTCCAATTGGTATGTGATGATCCTAATTGGAATCTATTCTCTTTCACTCTTCTGTTCGAGGATGGTTAATATGTGATATAATGACATCAGGCCCGTAGCTCCTATCAATGAGCTAGCAGAGGAGCCCGCAACAAGAGGCCGTAGTTAAGGAAGGGGTAGTGGAAGTGGAAGAGGAAGAGGAAGAGGCTGAGGAATGGTAGAACCCACCAGGGGTAAAGCCTCAGTTGAGAATGTTTCGAGGGAAGAGGCCCCTCCTGCACCCCAAGAAGAGGTGGAAAAGAATGTGGAGATCGAGGTTGAGGAGGATGTTGGACCAGAGGAGGAAGCACAATCTAAAACTACATGTATTCCTCCCTTAGACCCAGTGATAGCTCAGCAGAGCATGACTTTTTTGAGTGTGTTGGTTAGCTTTGGAGTCCTTCCCATAGTGCAAGCTACTCAACCTCCAGTCAACCACCCCGTTGCTGCTACTTATCCCAAGGTGGATAGAGCATTAGGCACTGATGCCGTCTTTCGTCCACTATTGGGTCATGTGATGACTGGTACTGAGCATGAGATGTTGACTAAGTTTCTGAAGCTGAAGTTGCCTTAGTTCCATGGTTCTGAGAGTGAGAATGCCTATAAGTTCATTCTGGATTGCTATGAGAGGCTTAACAAGTTAGGCATTGTACACCAACATGGGGTAGAGTTCGTGACCTTCCAACTTCAAGGTGAGGTTAAGTAGTAGTGGAGGGCCTATGTGGAATGCAGATCGCCAGTCTTTCCCTCACTCAATTGGATGTAGTTCCATGTTTCATTTTTGGAGAAGTATGTGCCCCGGACTTTGAGGGATCGCAAGAAGGATGATTTCATGGCCTTGGAGCAGAGTGGTATGACTATAGCTGCTTATAAGGATAAGTTTCATGCCTTGTCCAGATATGTTACATAGTTGGTGACTGCAAAGGAGGAGAGGATTCGTCTATTCGTCAAGAGATTGAACCCCGAGTTACATGTATTTTCTGTTCACATGACCTCTGCAGGTAAAAGTTTTAATGAGGTGATAGACTTTGTGAAGAAAGTGGAAGGAGTTCGACGTGATGGGTAGGCCGAGGCTTTGGCTAAAAAGCCCAAGAATACAAGTAACTTTCATGGTTCCTACTCTAGAGGTTCAGGAAGGCCGACAATTGCAGCCCAGACAATTTAGTCAGCCATGCTCGCTTCTACGGGTGGTTACTTGGGAACTCCACAGACGAATCATATTTAGGATATTTAGGGAGCCGCACCTGCATCTAGCAGCATGCCGTCTTTTGATCGCAGTTGTTACAATTATGGAGAACTTGGACATATGAGGAGAGATTGTCCCAATCCGTGCATGCCTGACCCCGTTCATAAGCAGAACAGAGAAGTGGTACTAGCGGGTAGCGATAGTAATGGCAGAGGACGTCCACAAGGTGAGCAAAGAAGAAATCAGCGAGGAGTGAGGGCTGGGAAAATTGTAAGTCGGGTAGAGGAGCAGTGCAACCAGGCAAGGAAGTTGCTCGTCAAGATGATAAGTCTCAATTTTATGCCTTTCCGAGCAAGGCCGAGGCTGAGACGTCTGATGTAGTGATCACAAGTACTATTCTTGTCTGTGACCAGATGACTACTATTTTGTTTGATTTGGGTTCTACTTAGTCATATGTCTCAGCTCAGTTTGCCTTGGGATTTGATGTGATTTGTGATGTGCTTAATCCCCCCATCCATGTTTCTACCCCAGATGGAGAGTCTGTCATAGTCACCCATGACTATCGTGCTTGTTCGGTCCTATTTATGGGTTTTCAGACTTGGGCTGATTTGATTATTATGGATATGACTGACTTTGATATAATCTTAGGCATGACTTGGTTATTCCCTTATTATGCCCTACTTAATTATAATGCTAAGACTGTGACTCTAGAGATCCTGGGTAGGGAAAATTTAGAGTGGGAAGGGGTGTACAAGCCTAAGCTAGCTAAGGTCATATATTTGGTTCGCGCTAGGAAACTAGTGGGGAAGGGGTGTTTGGCATAGTTGGCTCATATTCGGGATGTTGATGCTGAGTCTCCCTCTATTGAGTTTATTCCTGTAGTGTCTGAATTCAAAGAAATGTTTCCTACCGATTTATCTGGTATGCCTCCAGATAGGGATATAGATTTTGATAGTTACTTGGAGCCGGGCACTCGCCCCATCTCCATTCTTCCTTATCGCATGGCTCTGGCAGAATTGAGAGAGCTTTAAGCTCAAATCTAGGAGCTTTTTGATAAAGGTTTCATCCGTAATAGTGCTTCCCTGTGGGGTTATCCTATCTTGTTTGTTAAGAAGAAGGATGATAGTATGAGGATGTGCATAGACTACCCATAGTTGAGTAGGGTCACCATTCAAAATAAGTATCCGTTGCCTTGAATAGATGATCTCTTTGCCCAGTTGCATGGTGCATTAATTTTCTCTAAAATTGACCTAAGGTATGGTTACCATCAGTTAAAGATTAAGCTTGAGGATGTACCAAAAATAGCATTCAAGACCCGCTATGGGCACTAGGAGTTCTTAGTGATGTCGTTTCGGTTAAGCAATGTGCCTGTAGCCTTCATGAGTTTGATGAATGGTGTGTTCAAACTATTCCCGAATTCTTTTGCTATCGTCTTTATTGATGACATTTTGGTTTATTAGAAGAGTAAGGAAGAGCATGTCGACCATCTTCATATTGTTTTGGGTGTCCTTGGAAAATAGAAGTTGTATGCAAAATTGTCCAATTGTGAGTTCTGGTTGACTTCAGTTACCTTTTTGGGGCATGTGGTTTCAAAGGAAGGGGTAATGGTAGATCCCCAAAAGATCAAAGCAATCAAGAATTGGGTCCAACCTAGCTCTGTAACTGAAGTTAGTAGTTTCCTGGGGCATGCCAGCTACTATTAACGGTTTGTGAAATTTTTTGCTTCTATCGCCACACACTTTAAAAGGCTAACCCAAAAAGAGGTGTCTTTCGATTGGACTGACAAATGTGAAAAGAGCTTTCGAAAGCTCAAGACTCTTCTTACCACAACACCTATTCTGACACTGTCGGTGTTAGGTAAGGATTTCATTATTTATTGTCATGCTTCACATTCGAGCTTGGGTGCTGTGTTGTTACAGGATAAAAATGTCATAGCTTATGCATCGCAGTAGCTGAAGGTGCATGATAGAAACCACCCGACACATGACTTGCAGTTGGCAGCGGTAGTTTTTTTCTCAAGATCTGGCGGCATTACCTTTATGGTGTCAAGTGTCAGGTGTTCACTGATCATCGTAGTCTACAAGATGTAATCACTCAGAAGGACTTGAATTTGAGACAACAAAGGTGGATGGAGTTACTCAAGGATTATGATGTTACCATTCAGTATCATTTGGGTAAGTCTAATGTGGTGGCAGACATATTAAGCTGGAAGATGGCGAGTATGGGTAGTCTAGGTTGATTGGGTGTGTCGAAGTGACCTTTCACAAAGGAGATTCAGACCTTGGAGTCTAAGTTTTCATCTCAGAGAAAGGTGGGGTACTAGCCATCATTGAGGTAAGGCCCACATTTATTGAGGAGATCAAGGCCAAGCAGTTCGAGGATGAGAGTTTGAATGAGCTCAGAAAGAAGACAATGTCTGGCAAGGCACAAGATGCGGCTCTTGATGCGGGTGGTGTGCTCAGTTTTAGGGGAATAATTTCTGTTCCCTGAGTGGTTTACTTGATTCAGAAGATGTTGATATAATCCCATGGTTTGTTGTATTCCATTAATCTAGGTGTGACCAAGATGTACCGAGATTTGAAATGAATTTATAGGTGGCCCACATGAAGAAATGCATAGACGAGTTTGTGGCTATGTGCCAAAACTGTCAGCAGGTAAAGTATGAGCATCAAAGGCATGCAAGTTTGCTTCAGCAAATGTCAATCCCAGAATGGAAGTGGGAAAGGATAGCTATGGATTTCATGGTTGGTGTTCCTAAGACATTGGGGAAGTTTGACTCTATTTGGGTGGTGGTTGAAAAACTGACTAAGTCAACCTACTTCATTCCAGTTAGAGTAGACTATAATGCTCAGCAGTTGGCTAAGGTTTATGTGAAGGAGATAGTGAGGCTGCATCGGGTGCCCCTTTCCATCATCTCAGACGGTGGTACACAGTTCACACCTAAGTTTTGGAGAAAATTGCATGAGGAGTTAGGCACTCAACCCATTTTTAGCACAACCTTCCATCCACAGATGGACGGGCAATCAGAGATAACTATTCAAGTGTTATAGGACATGTTGAGGGCATGTGTGATTGACTTTGGAGGGTATTGGGATAAGTTCCTGCCTTTGTGTGAGTTCTCCTTTTATAACATTTACCACTCCAGCATTGACATGGAACCGTTTGAGTCACTTTATGAGAGGGGATGTAGATCACCCATAGGGTGGTTTAAGATTGGATATGTGAAACCTTTGGGGGTTGATTTGGTGAAAGATGCTCAGGATAAGGTAAGAAGCATCCAAGCTAAGCTTTTAGCAGCCCAGAGTCGACAAAAAAATATGCATACCGTTAGGTAAGGGACATGACATTTCAAGCCGGTGAGCAAGTTCTTCTAAAAGTGTCGCCCATAAAGGGGGTGATGAGATTCGGCAAGAAGGGCAATCTTAGTCCTCAATACATTGAGCCATTTGAGATTCTTGATTGTGTAGGGCCAGTGGCTTATAGGTTGGCTTTACCGCCTAGCCTATCTGAAGTCCATCTATTGTTCTATATGTCCATGTTGAAGAAGTATCATGGGGACAAATATTAGATCATAAAGTGGGACTCAATTTTGTTAGACAAAGACCTTCAGTATGAGGAGGATCCGGTTGCAATTTTTGATTGCGATGTTGAAAAGTTGAGGACCAAGGAGATAAAGTTCATGAAATTTTAATTGAAGCATCGTCCGGTTGAGGAAGCTACTTAGGAAACCTAGAAGGACATGTGAGACAAGTATCCCAGTTATTCGACGATTCAGGTACTACTATACTCTTGCCTTAGCTCAGTTCTCCAAGTTTATCACTCGGGGATGAGTGATGGTTAAATTGGTATCTATTGTAATGACATGTTCCCGTTGTTATGGAAAAGCCAATGGGGAATGAATTTGGGACAGAAAACATCAGAGTAGTAACTTGGAAATTTCTCGCCTAGGACAGACTTGGATGAAATCTGAGTCAGGTGAGGTATAGGGCAATCCGGTAATGGATGGGGGATTTAATTATGAGTTTGATCACGTGAGTGGATATCCAAGATGTTAAGGAGCCTGTACGACTTTATGTAATTGAATTCGGGCGAGTAGATCTCCCGAAACTGATCTTGGCGTGAAACAATAGTTTTAGAACGTCAGGGTTTGAGGATGTGTTGTGAAATGGGAGCTTGGAACTCAAATTTCAAGTTTTTGTCTCCGTGCAAGCCATTGGTGCGGGATTAATCCCGCTAGGGCAGGGCGCTGTGGTGGGATGGGCCCCGCTGCGGCGGGCTAATCGCGACTTAAACTGGGAAAAACCCAAAATGTTATTTTTTGCAAAACCTCGTTCTTAAGAGCTAAGGGACCACCTAGGGCAGTTCCTCATCAAATTCCACAAATTCTCGTGCCAAAGGTAAGTTAATTACTTCCCTAATCCGTATTTCGATTCTTAGAACTTAAAATCCTTGTTAATTATCGTTGTGGAAGTGTTTTGTCCTAAAGTTAATGGTGGGAAAAGCCCTAGTTGAGCCTTAGGATCATGGGTTTGTCCTTGGGTTGAAATTTGTTATATCTAGGTAAATTAGGCCTTGTTTATTTATCCTTGCATTAATTACTTGTTTTAGGAGTGTTCAGGTTTGGTTTCGAGGTAGATGATGGTTCGACTTCCCATTTTTTTTTATATATGCCTGTTAATTTCTCCATTGTATGTGAATAGGGAAACATGAATCGAATCTAATGAAATGACTAAATTTGAACAATTTCATGCCATGAACTTGTTACTTGACTGTGCGACTATCTGCACTGTTCATTATGGGTGTGATTGTGATTGTGGTTGTGCTCACTGGACCGAGTGTCACGTTCCGACACATATATTGGATTGGGTGTCACGTTTCGACACATATATATTGGAGCGAGTTTCACGTTCCAACACACTAACAGTTTGGGTGTGGGTTCCTTGAGAGGACCATTTGGAATTGCACATTGCTCCTAAAATGATAATTGAATTATTTATTCTGTATATGTGTGTTTACTGTGTTGTAATTACTTGATATATTTTGCTTACGGAAGTAATTGCGTGATCCTACCAGTACACCGTTGTTTTGTTTACTGATACTTCACTTGCTCTTTCTTTGTTGAGTACAGGGCATCTTCAGGCGGCTACTGACAGACCCGATCTAGGAGATCATTGACCGAGACCGGATTCAAGGGTGATCCAACTCTTTCAGGCTGCCATGGATCCATCATTAGTTTAGTCCATTCTTTTTGGACTCTGACTATATATTCACACTTTTACTTATGTTTAGTTTTGGGGTTGCATCCCCTTTTTCTCAGACTTGTTGATTAGAAGAGTTTTGGTACAATGATTTTCAAGTCTAAGGGTTGAATTTCCGTGAGGTTTATGCTTGGTTGCTTTTGTTAAACCTTCTGAGTTTATGGGAACTCAGTACTTAATTCATCATCTAAATCTGCTTCCGTATCTTTAAATGGGTTATTTTCATTAAGTTGTTTATTCGGGTTGTGGTAGTTATTCTCCCACCAGAGGGTTAGTGTGGATGCCAATCACGGCTGTCTGGGTCGTGACACAACTTGACAAATTTTCAAGCTAAAATTAGGACCCCAACTAGCTAGTTTAGAATTGGGAAAATTTCTCCTAAACTCTTCTTGATTCTCAAACCCAACACGAATACATGAGAACTTTCATACAATTCCTTTGGAAACAGACTTTACCAAAGATTCACAAAACAAAAGAATCAAAACCTTCATTGTTAAAGAATGGAACTTAATATCCAGAACTACGAATGGATTCTTTAGATATAACGATTTCTTGACTAAATTGAGATGTAGGGTGTGAGGACGAACAAGTCCAACACTTAAGAAGCCTTATATACCCGAAAAGAACAAATTTCCTTAGCGAAATCGATGGAAACTTAAAGAACCCCTGAACCCTAACTTTTTCTCCTCTTGAAACCTTTCTCTAATTCCTCTAAATGTTAAGAACATGAAAACACGGTTTAACACTGATTTGACCCCAAAATTGGGTGAAGAAAAACGTTGCTAGGCTTAGAAGGGATGGGAAAAGACCAAACTACCTCTCTAAAAAAGATTGAGGTGCCTTAAAAAGAGAGGCTTTACTAAAAAGGGCATAACGTTTTACTCCAAGCTTGAAATGAAGAAAACTTGGTGGCGTTGGAAAGATGACTCAAAGAACTTTAATTTGATAGGGAATGGGCCACCTAGTTCTTTATGTCCTAAGATATATTATTTTTTGAAGTTGACATAAGAAAAATCTTATATTGAAAGTCAATCGGTAAGAAAGCTTTCAACTCCACTTTGTGCTATATGGATTCTAGAGACCATAACTCATACAAATTAATTCCACACTCAAGAATTGACCTTAAAATCTAAGAACAATTAAGAATCACTCGATACAATCTTATTCACAAATGAAGAATAGTTCGAGTCTTAACTTACAAATTTTAGGGATGTTACAGTATCTCCCACTTAGGATCATTTGTCCTCAAATGATGGCTAGACTAAAAATGAAAAGGGGTTATTCTTCTAACAGCTTTGAATTTTGGTCAGTTTTTAAGTTTTGGGTCAACTTCAAACGACCATAACTTTTAGCACATAATGAGTTAGGAGGCCAACGAGGTATCGAATCAAAGGTCTTTGAGTCCTCTTTCCAACACTGATTAACGTATCAACTACACCTCATCCAATACTAGGTGGAGACGATCGTTAAGCAGTATCAACCCAACAGAAGAGTTGGGGTCGATCCCACAGAGAGTAGTTATGTGTATAATTCAAATATGAAGTTACAACAGTGATTTTTATAGCTAAAGGACGGAAGATTTTCGAAAACTATTAATGAAATTTGAAGGGTGACAACAATGTCAGGGTGAAGGGTTTTTAGATCAGAAAATAACTTCAACAAGTAACTGAGAACAACTAAATAGGAGAAAGGTACTTGGGGGATTGACCAACCAATTGCTAAATTTAATTCAATGGGTACAAATTGCTAACCAAAAGTGCTAACTCTTCATGGGTAGGATGAACTTTAGGTGAGGCACTTTTCTCTCGAACAACTACCCCATTTCAATTGAGTTCTCTCGAACCTCAATGCTTTAAACATAAAGACCAGTCCACAACCTCACCACATCCACTCTATCAAGCTGAATGCATAGCATGAGTCTTAGGATTCACTCTCTTGAGCTGAATGCATAACATGAGTCTTAGGATTCACTCTCTCGAGCTGAATACATAGCATGAGTCTTAGGATTCACACTCTCGAATCCATCATGACCCACTAACTATGAGTGCCAACTTATCACTTTAGCTTTACACTTCTTTTTCAAGAAAGCTTAAAATACTAAATTATACTGAGATAAACATACAATAGAGTAGTTAAACCCCAACGATAAGTCAGACCCATTTGGATTAGCACTAAAATTAGTAATAACTAACACCCATCAAGCCAAATTCAGCAATTAATCACATTGTCAAACCCCCAACATTGGGGATTTAGCTAATCATCATAAAAGAAAGAAATTCAGTACCTAATACATGCTCCATAGCTGGGTATTGAAAATCGATGTTCTTAGATGAATAATATCTTTTCTATTACAATACCCAATTGAAATCTCTCGCCAAAATTGCTTCAAATCAACAAGAATAGTATTTTTGTTCTCTCTATTTCGTTCCACAATGACTGAATGCCTTCTCTATTTTCCAAAAGTTAATTTATACTGATCTGAGATATGACTTTTTGGGGTTGATCGGTGAGGAAAGTCGGGCTTCACCGACTAGTCGGTAATTCAGTTTAGTGCATCAATTAGGTAATTGAGGACATTAAATCTATATAAACAAAGCCACAAATGAGTCCAAATCTCGAACTCATCAACACCTCCAACCTAATCTTCTGCTTGTCCTCAAGTAGAACTCAAGATCATCAACTCAAAAAGGATGTCTCAGATAGTGCTGCATAAGAGTCAACATGAATGCACACAACAACATTCAACTTACTCATGCAATTATCAATTTGTGCCCTCAAAGATTCAAACTGTGACTCACCATTATCAAAGATGCTCAAGTTCACACTACTTGCTTCAAATGCAAGTTCAAGGTCAACAAAGGTACTCAAATGCCCTCACGACAAAAATGATTCCCTATTCACACAAAGTTCTTCAACAATTTATAGTTTCAGAATCACATACAACTTTCACATTCACAAATATGAACACATGCATGACTTCACCGATAGGTTTGCCCTTATTTTCCAATCAACACTCGTTTCTGTTGATTCAAGATCAAAAAGGTCTTTTCAAGGCTTGTAACTGGGCTGAGTGTAAGGGTGTGGTCATTTAGGCTCAGTGGCTGCTACCCACATGAAGTGTGGTTTGAACATCACTTTCTTCCTTTTCTTCATCATTTTGATCATGCTCATAATTCACTTTCAAATGGACTACCGGATATCCCATTTCTTTTGCAACTTCGACTACTTTATTTCACAACTTTTTCATTCTTTTTCTTTTTCTTTACATCTTTTCTCTCTCTTTTTTTTACATGGGGGGGTTCAATCTTTTTCAAAATCATTGCTCAAAGGGGAATTTTTCACACTTCATAATTTTCCTTCTCTTTTCACCACACCCCCAACTTAGGCTTTTGGCCTAAGTTGGCTATTCAAACCAATCACCCTTCATGAGAGTTAGGGGTGAAAGGATAAAGAGGGGTCACAATTGTTCAAGTTTCTTCCAAGAAAAGGATAAGGCTCAAAGGGATTCAAGTAAGGTTCACACATCTCACAAGCTTTGCCACAAAAGAGGTACAATGGCAATTTGTTTCACTCTCCAAAATTGTTCCCTAAGATCATTTCAAGAGCTTGCATAACTTAGTCAACCGGAACAACGGGGCATATTCTAGGTGTCCTCACACACAATGATCAAAATAATCTCATCACACACGACATTGGCACCAAGATAAAACAATACTCCACACTTTCAAGCTAGTGTGCATTGTTCATCACAAGAGACTCATTCGATAATCGGCTAGTCAAAAGGAGATACAAAAAGTCCACACATTGTCTATGCAACTTCATTTGGCCTCATCGTAGCCACACATTCATTTAGTTCAATAACGAGCACTATTCAAGTCGTCGATATTGATCACAATTGATACTCGAATAACTTTCAAGAGAAACAAGATTTAACAATCAGACTCCTACCACCCCCACCAAAAGCATACAACATTGTCCCCCATGTGAGTAGAGAACAAACATTAATAAAAATAAAGATAAAATACTGCCACTCAAACAAACAGAGTAGGGAGATTTACATTGAAGAAACCTTTCACATTATATCATCATTATTCACAAGTGTATAAGTGAGAATAACCTTTCAATGATATCACAATTTCATTGTAGTCATGATCACATTATTTTCAATGGATTCAAAAAGAATATACATAAGCGTCATGATTATACATCAACCTTCATACTTTTCCCTTCAAGGCCATGAATCACAATTCACCAAAACACCTAAAATTACTACAATTTAGGCATGGATAATGACATTATTCAAGTAAATAAAGCATTACAAGATCAATTACATAACATTCATCTTACTACAATTCACCCACATCAAAGTCATAAATTAGGGTTATGGGGAAATCGTGAATTCATGGGGGATATTTATCTTAAAACCACCATAAAACAACAATTCAATCTTAATATATGATAATTAAACCATTTAAAATGTTTTGAGAAAGAATCCATGACCTAGAATGAAAACCCTTAGTTTTGGAGAATTTCCAACTTTGAAATTGAAGGTTTGAGGATTTCATGGATGGAAAGTTAACCATAAATCAAAACTACCACACCTTAATTGAATTTACCTCAATAAATTGAGTGGAAAAGATGAGTCCTTGATCTCTAGACCTTGACTTCTTCTTTTTCTTCAATGGAGGTTTTAGAGAGAGAATTATTTGGAGAGGAGTTGGTTATTATTTTGGGTTTGGGAATTATGAATTGTAAAGGGGTGGTTAATGACTTAAAAGGTCTTAAATATGTCTAATTAATCAACATAAAATGACCCCTTACTTAACTAACCACCCTAGGAATTTACCTAAGCTCCCTTCCATTGGCCGAACCTAGGTAGTTTGCAGACATCACCCACGACCTAGGACACACGGTCCGTGAGTGGACTCACATGGTGTCCTGCAAGTCAATAGGTGGAGGACTGGGGCTGCTAAAATGGGCTCTTGACTCACGAAGCCTCCCCATGAGGCGTGGAGGGACCTACACACCGTAGGTCCCATCCGTAGGTCATGAAAATTTTGCAGATTTTGGGTTCTTGGGGCAACCTTGGGGTTAGGCTTTAGGGTCCTCCTCAAGGGCCCTTGGTTGGTCCTTGGGGGGTCGTACCTTGACGTTTAGCCTCTAAACTTCTCAACCTAAGCTTGGGAAACCATTTTACAACATAAAATCCCACATCAAACTCAACAACTCACATGTAAGGCTCTAGTTTCACCTACTAGTTTTTCCGAGTCGTAACATTATCTCCCCTTGGGAACATTCGTCCTCGAATGATACTTTAAACACCTTACGGAAATAAAGACTCAAGACTAGCATCCCATCATGCATGAAACATCATAACAATGCACAAAATAAGGAGGAAACATTAACTCCATCTCAATATACTCAATGCAACACAAGGAAGTAGGAACTACATCTAACAACCCATTATGCATGAAAACTTCAACATTTCTCATATCATTGGAGGAATTACCTTCTCCAACTCAAATCATGCTCATCATAACATCATGAGGCAATTATGAAATTATTTTAAAAGCACATTTAAGCATGTTCAATAATTAATTTCATGAAGCATATAGGCAACTCATACTAGATGCACATCAACATGAGGAAAAAAATTCATACAAACTCAATTTCTCATTAAACATGAATTCATCAAGAACATGCATAACATAAGGAGACCATGGAAATACATAAATCACACATGACTCCAAAACATGAAACAAGCCATAAGGAACTTTTGGTCTCAAGCTTGAATAAGAATAAAAGAAAATGATACGGATATCGGAACTCTCAACAACCTTGCCTTCTAAGCATACCATCTCCCCCTTGGGAGTAAAACCATACTAAGGCTAACATGAAAATAAAATAGGGACCTTAATAAAACATTTACAATTACAAGGAACTATCAACATACCGGTGCCTTCATCCGGAAGGGCTCCTTTGTCCTCTCTAGACTGAAGTGCATAGAAACGACCATAATTTGGAGGGATAGGAACTGTACCATTTAGAGAAGTTTGTTTAGCATCTCTTCCTTTTGCCAAAAGTGTAGGGCAATCTTTCACTTGATGATCACTCTTTCCACAACCATAACACCCCTTTGTACCGGCTAGGCACTTCCCAAGATGCTTCTTTCCACAATTGGTGCAAGTAGGTCTAGGAAATGGAGACCCACTACCTTTCTCTTGGTTACCCC
Source organism: Solanum acaule (assembly GCA_036250505.1). NCBI lineage: Eukaryota > Viridiplantae > Streptophyta > Magnoliopsida > Solanales > Solanaceae > Solanum > Solanum acaule. The sequence continues at coordinate 6,276 of JAJOOR010002827.1, read as the reverse complement.
TAGGAGTACTAGAATAATCTTGGTTGAAAGGTCTCTTTTTGAACCTTGGTTGACCTTGCTCATCAGACCTAACTCTTCATCTCCCTATTCTTTCTCTTAAGTTTGGACTCCTCAATTTGTTGGCATACACCATAAGCCTAGAGATATTCATGTCATCATGGAGCATTGCCGTACGACATTCTTCCTCAACTAAGTCGGACACACCTGTCACAAATCTTCTCATCTCATCCTTCAGATTTGACACCAAAGAAAGAACATACTTAGACAAAAGGGTAAATTTCAAAGAATACTCTTGCACACTCATGCTACCTTGCCTAAGGTTGATAAATTCCTCCATCTTAACTTCCCTCTTATAATGGGGAAAGACCTATCAAGGAATGCTTTCTTGAACACTTCCCAATCTATAGGACCCACTCCTATCGGCCTATTACTCTTCCATTGAGTAAACCAAACTTGGCAAATATCCTTCAATTGATAAGCGGTTAGTTCCACTTTTTCTACCGAAGTCACCCCCATAACATCAACTACCTTATACACCTCATCCACAAACTCTTGGGGATCCCCTCCTACCTTGGAAACAAGGAACACCGTAGGGTTCATCCTAACAAAATCCCTCAACCTAAAATCCATAGTGCTCACATTAGGGTTCACATGAGTCTCAACACCCCTATTGGCTTGGGCTATCATAGCTTAGGCTTGAGTAGTCACGGCTTGAGCCATCATTAGAAGGGCCGACCTAACTTCTTCATCTAACATGGCCGGATGGTTAATTGGGACTTGATTGCCTTGAGGAACTTGATTCTCTTGAGGAACTCCTCGATTCACATTCTCCTCTTCCACCCTTCTATCATTCGCCCTTCGTGTATTCATTTCCTGAAGACACAAGAGAAGGGTTAGGAAATGGACTTTTATAGAGCTAAACTCTATGGCACGACTTAAGAGTAATGAAAGAAGTGTAGTTTCCTAACATCTTATAGCCTCTCATTCATAAATGTGGCACGATTTACACTCATGAACAAGACTCTACTAGACGTGACTTGTGAGACATCATCCTAAAAACCATCCCAACAGCTTGTGCTCTGATACCATATTTGTCACGACCCGAGCCTACACCACAGACGTAACACGGCGTATAAGACTCCGAAAGCCTCATAGCATTCATAACATAAGACATAATAAAATGGTACAAAATTTAAAATATTTAATCCATACAATCGAGGTCTTTATTTAAAAACAAACAACGAAAGTTTAACTAGTCTCACATAGCCATCTAATGCAACTTGAATCAAAGATTGGGTCACAACCCTTCAAGATAGTTTGAAACATAAAATGACATAAAAGAAACTAGAAATGAGCAACTCGAATCCTCGAACCACGAGGACTCACCACTAGTTTTGGAGAGAATCAGTCCAAGCTTTGAACACTAGAAGTCACCTTAAGATCCAGAACCTAAACTTTGTTAAAAAATGTAGAAGAAATATGAGTTAGCATAAAAATGTACTAAGTATGATAGCCATGCAAATATCATGTGAAAAAGGACATTTTGATTGAAAATCATGCATTTAACAAATTTGAGGATCATCATGCATCATTTGTAAAAATACATAAGCCAAAAATATATTCATCATCTAACTCATTAGAACATAATAGAACCATCTTGAAAGTAACCCTAAGTTATACTTGTGCAATGTATGAATGGCATCCCATAATACCATTCATACTAAGTACCACTTTGAGGCCACCATAACATACTTACCATTCTTGATTCTCATCTTTAGTCGATAATCATAGACAAGGAACATTCACATTTAATAGGGCATGACAAGGAAAGCAACTCATAATAACATTTCCAAAGTTAAACATTCATCATTACATTAAGCCTTTAAGTCAACATTCTCATTAGCATCATTATGAGCACATTCATTTCATTAGACATTAAGACATTAGAGAAACACACCATAGCCCTCTCAAAGCCTACTCATGCAATGCATGAATGGAATCCCATACTACTACCCACACTTCATAGAACCTCTTGAGCAACCATAGCATGTAACTCACATGATGGGAATAAGCCCTAACCGACATAAACCATGTGAGCATACCATGGAATCCAGTGCCATGTCCCACATCGAGGTTGTGTACTTGCCTAATGTAGAGCCGGTAACACTTTAGCGTAAGTGGATCCACTAGCTAATAACCTATGTGGGCACATAGTTATGGGATAAGAAATGTGTTAATAGAAACCCGGCCTAACATGGGGAGAGTTTCCACCACACCATATCCACTCGGTGCTAAGCCTTAAATTCTCATAGAGTAGTTCATTCCTTTAACATTACTACACATGAGAGGGATGCCATTGGCCTGCCGACCCAAGGTACATTATTTAACACATGAAAGGATGTCATAAGCCTACCGATTCAAGGTACATTATTAGGATAGCTCATTGAATCCTCATGAAAGGGTGCCATAAGCCTACCAATTCAAGGTTCATCATTGTCATTCATGGAAGAGTGCCATTAGCCTACCGATTCAAGGTTCATCATTATCATGCATGGAAGGGTGCCATTAGCCTACTGATACTAAACACATCATTAGAATATTTCATTAATACTTTATGAAAGGGATGCCACTTGGCGTACTGATTCAAAGTTCATTATGTCAAGATACATTAGTTACACAAGAAGAAGATGTCCTAAGCCTACCAATTCAAGATGTAACTTTACAATGAAGAAACCTTTCACATTATATCATCATCATTCACAAGTGTATAATTGAGAATAACCTTTCAATGATATCACAATTGCATTGTAGTCATGATCACATTACTTTCAGTGGAATCAGAAAGAATATACATAAGCGTCATGATTATACATCAACCTTCATAATTTTCCCTTCAAGGCCATGAATCACAATTCACCAAAACACCTAGAATTACTACAATTTAGGCATTGATAATGACATAATTCAAGTAACTAAAGCATTACAATATCAATTATATAACATTCATCTTACTACAATTCACCCACATCAAAGTCATAAATTAGGGTTATGGGGAAATCATGGATTCATGGGGGATTTTTATCTTAAAACCACCATAAAACAACAATTCAATCTTAATATATGATCATTAAACAATTGAAGATGTTTTGAGAAAGAATCCATGACCTAGAATGAAAACCCTTAGTTTTGGAGAATTTCCAACTTTGAAATTGAAGGTTTGAGGATTTCATGGATGGAAAGTTAACCATGAATCAAAACTACCATATCTTCATTGAATTTTCCTCAATAAATTGAGTGGAAAAGATGAGTCCTTGATCCCTAGACCTTGACTTCTTTTTGTTCTTCTTCTTCTTCAATGGAGGTTTTAGAGAGAGAATTATTTGGAGAGGAGTTGGTTATTATTTTGGGTTTGAAATTATGAATTGTAAAGGGGTGGTTAATGACTTCAAATGTCTTAAATAGGTCTAATTAATAAATATAAAACGACCCCTTACTTAACTAACCACACTAGGAATTTACCTAAGTGCCCCTCACTTGGTCAAACCTAGGCAGTTTGCAGACCTCACCCACGGTCCATGAGTGGACTCACGTGGTGTCCTGCAGGTCCGTAGGTGGAGGACTGGGGCTCCTAAAATGGGATCTTGACTCACAAAGGCTCCCCAAGAGGCATGGAGGGACCTACGCCCCGTAGGTCCCATCCTTAGGTCATGAAAATTTGGCAGATTTTGGGTTCTTGGGGAAGCCTTGGGGTTAGGCTTTAGAGTTCTCCTCAAGGACCCTTGGTTGGTCTTTGGGGGGGGGGGGGTTGTCCCTTGACATTTAACCCATAAACTCCTCAACCTAAGCTAGGGAAACCATTTTACAAAATAAAATCCCACATAAAACTCAACAACTCACACGTAAGGCTCTAGTTTCACCTACTAGTTTTTCCGAGTCATAACATTTCCAGGATCTGGTACGACTAATGCAAGAAGAGCAGGGATGAAGGGGCACCAATTGTGAGTTGGGCTATGTGTGAAAGTGCCTTCATGGAGCGATTCTTTTCCCATGAGCTGAGAGAGGCAAAGGTAAGATAATTTCTCACTCTTAAACAATAATCCATGAGTGTGCATGAGTACAACCTCAATTTCACTAAACTATTATGTTATGCTCTGGAGGTGGTGGCTCATATGAAAAGAAGGATGGATTTATTTGTGTCTGGGCATTCCCGCTTGTCAATCAAAGAGGGTAAGACTGCTATGTTGATAGTAGACATAGATATAGCCAGGCTTATGATCCATGTGCAGCAGGTGGAGGAAGTTAAGTTGAAATATAAGGAAGAGTTTCATTATAAGAGGGCGAAGACAACATGTAATGAGTACGGACAAATGAAGACCAGAAATATGAACTATTCATCTTTTTAACAAAGGGCCACTAGGCCTGCTCCATCATTGGCTAGTGCAACTACACCAAAGAATAGAGGTGAGTTCAGGAATCAAAATTCGCAGAACTTCAGAGCCCGACCTACTCAGTCCCAAGGTAGTGTGGCCCACACAAGGGGCCAACTGGACTCTTACATGTGCTGAATGTGGTAGAAACCACGTAGGAGCATGTCGTGATGGCTCCACTAGATGTTCCAAGTGTGTTCAAACAGGTCACTTCATGAGAGTGTGTGCTAATAACAAGCAGGGTAATGTTAATGTGGGCAATAGAGCACAATCTTTTTTAGCGGCTCCACTAGACAGAGCTGCACCTAGAGGAGCCACTTTAGGGACAGGCGGAGGAGCAAACCGTGTATGCTATAACCAGTCGTCAATAGAAGAATAATTTACCAGATGTTGTGAAGGATATGATCAAAGTCTTTACTTTTGATGTATATGCATTACTTGATTCAAGTGCGAGTCTATCTTTTGTGACTCCGTATATAGCTATGAGGTTTGATATTCTTCCTAAACGACTTCTTAAGCCCTTCAGTGTTTCTACACAAATTGGTGAGTCTATTTTAGTTGAGAGAGCTTATCGTGATTGTGTCATCTCTAACAATCAGAGTTAAAAGAGTTAAAAGAGTAGTTGAAATACATTTTTGATAAGGATTTTATTCAACCTAGTATTTCACCTTGGAGCGCTCCAGTCTTATTTGTGAGGAAGAAAGATGGTTCTCTTAGGATCTGTATCGATTACTGCTAGATGAACATGGTCACTATCTATCATGACCTGAGTCTACACCCTGGAAGCAACACGGCGTACTCGACCCCGAAGGGCTCTAATACAAGCCTAATAACATTCATTCATCACATAGGTAATAGAAATAGTATGAAATTAAAACTTTTTATTTAAAAACCATACGATCTATCCTTTAAAAACATTTAAATGAAGGTGGAAGTCTATATCTCACATGGCCATCTTAGACACAATCTTTAACAAAATAGGGTCACGACCCCTTACAATCGAAGTCTTAAGTAGTCTATTACATGAAAAGAAAGGAACTTCTAAAAAGACACTTGTCCTCGATCTATGAGGACGCACCACTTGATCTTGGAAGTAAAGCAATCCAAGTACTTCAATCTTGATAGAAGCAATCACTTGCCGGAACCTACACTTGTAGTAAAAACATAGAAGAGCGGGTTAGCATACAAAATGTACTAAGTATGATGACCATGCAAAACATGCTTTAAAAGGGACATTTTGGTTGGAAACCATGCATTATGCCACTTTTTAGGAATATCATGAACAATAGCATAAGAGACATCAAATACAAATATAATCATCATACAAGTCATAACATCACATTTGAACAATAGCAACAAGTAACTCTTTACCTTCACATTAGCCTTCACCTCAAGTAACCGTCATGCTATACCTTGTGCAATGTATGGATAGCGTCCCACACTAGCATCCACACCAAGGTACCACATTAAGGTCACCAAAAGTGAACTTACCATTCAACCATTCCATTTTCAATAATACTCATACACGAGAGACCTAAGTTATACTTGTGCAATGTGCAAGTAGTATCACATACTACTACTCACATTAAGTACTCCTTTGAAGTGACCATAGGCAAGGCACATTCAAATACAATAAGTCATAACAAGGAAGTAACTCATAATACAATCCAAGTATAGCATGCATCATTACATTAGACATTCAAATCATCTTTCTTGATTAGCTTCATTTAGAGGACTTTCATTCATTTGTCATTAAGACTTAGAGAACTCACTATAGCCCTCTTGAAGCCTACTCGTGCCATGTATGGATAGCATCCCATACTACTACCCACACTTCATAAAACTCCTC